>LKNJ01000975.1:98113-113800 GCA_002120245.1 Maccullochella peelii
CCCCCCCCCCCCCCCCCCCCATCCTCTCTTTCCATCCCTCTGGTGGTGTACAGTTTCCCTCTCTCACCCAGTAACAAACACCCAGTGAGTAATGCCCTGATTGATTTTTTACAACAAGGACAGCATCAAGGTAATCCACTGGCGATGTAACAGAATAGTCTTTGCTGTGTGCTAGTGACCGCACTGTATATATCACAGGGGGTTTTTACCTGGCAGCCATCGCATCAATCCATTAACCTTATGATGTGGGCATCATGCTCTCGATAAAAGAGGAGAATGTGTATTGGCTCTCTTAGAAAGGCGGTGTTGTTCCAGTGAGGGCTGATTTGTTTCAGTCCTGGTTTCTAGTTTCTAGGAGCTTGACGAGGATGATGACAATAATGATGAATAAGGTCAAAATAAAGCCGGACATATACCTAACCCTCATTTTCAGCCTTCACTACATGCCAGCTCCACCAAACTCCCTGCAGGTTGCAGAATTGTGAATTCCTGTTACGTAAAAAGTGTTACTTTATTGAATCTTTATATGCTTTGCTGAATCCTTACAAGACAATGACAGCCTGGCAATGGGATGTGGAGAAAACATTATCACTAATTATACCCTCAGATTAAACCTAACAAAGGATTAGAGTGTATAACTAAAACCTAAACCTAACCCTGGGCAAATATGTATGGGATTCGCTGTATTTCAGCAGTTTATTTAAGATGTAAGGACATTAAGGTAAATAAATCAAAGAGGATGACATCATCTTTTAGTCAAGAAATTTGCATTTAACATCATTTTGACTGTAAGAACTTGAGGTGGTAGAGATGGGTAATACAGTATATCGATATATATATTATCAGTGTTGTGATGCGAGACAAGATATTGGCTGGAGTTTTGTGATAAATGTTTTTCTTTTCTTGGTCTCACAGAAATACCGTTTTGTATTTAACTGTGTTAGGTTTGTCGCGTGAACAAAAGTCTTTGTCTTTTCTTGTTAAGTTTTGTGTATAAAGGTCCATCTAGGGATGGGTATGGGGGGGGGGGGGATTACCTGTCTTCAATGTGACCAAACACTCCTGACTGACAGGCACGGGGTGAGGTCTTGATAGGACATCTGCCAACGCCTCCACAATGCATTTCATCACCTGCAGACACAGACAGTGCAGAATGACCCAAAACCCTTTGCTGTCACATTCTGATATTCGCCTGCATAGGGCCTACCTGACCAAAACATCAAAGAATTTAATTGTTTTAATTGTCAGCTTTGGTGAGTCAGTGATATTACTGTAAACTAGGATGTTACTACAATCAGAATGAAATTAAAAAAGTAGTTCTCCACCTGGTGAGGGCTGTAAGGGAATACATATATACAGCGTTTAAAGATTAAAACTCGTCTGCTTCTCTTTGAACGCAGCTCTTGTGCTAACTCACCCACTAATTCAAAGATGTGAATCCCTCAGATGACAGAACAAAATCATTCCCTCTCCCATTGTGCGTTCAATGTCAAGCCAATCCCACATGCCTGATGATGTTTCACTTGTTTCTTTTCTTCTGCCTGCCAGATCTTTGAATGTTACTCAGTCCCTTTTCTCAAATCGTCCACATCTCCCTCTCTCCAAACCCTATTCTAGAAACTCTCTCTCTCTGAAGCTGTGAAATGGATCCTGTAATACCAAATCATGGAGGTCAAGGCTGTCCATTGCTCTTATTTGAACAATGTTATACTGAGATTGTCCCCAGTGGAGAAGGTACATTCAGGTAAATTGTATCTCTAATCACTGCTTGCCTCTTGACTGTGACAAGTAGAAGGGTTAGACTCACTGTAATGAAGATTCATTAGGTGTATTATGTCACTTCATATAATGTATTGAATTTAGAATTTCTAGTAAGCAAATTACTGTATACTGCTGCTATTTCAACAACTACAATAATGCTAATATCAATACATATAGTGAAAATGCTGCTAATAAGGACAACATCTTTACCTGTACGTCCTCATTCTCCAGCCGACTTGGAGTCAGTGGCAATGACAGAACTGCAAGAAAAGCAAGAAAAGAAACACATGAATCATGCCATCATCATATGCTATTTCTCTAATCCCTCACTATCACTAAAACACACCGACTGCTTCAGTAACAGGGGACTAAATGTGCCAGAGGTGCAGGTGAATTCACGCCGTCTTCCGCCGCAATTAAAGCCGCTGTCCTTGGTGCTGAACCCAGGCAGTCACATCTCTTAACGTGGGGTTTCTCTCAACAAACCGAATATAAGCATCACATCAATTCATTTCAATAAGGTTCCCTCACCGCAGTTGGACAGTATTGTCAGAATGAACAGTCCTCTCCCGATCATTGTTGGAGACGAGGCGCATTAAGCTCTCCAGGAATAGAAAAATAGCGAAGCTTATATCAGAAGGTTTGATTTCACCCCTTTTCAAGACAGCCGGTGGATTACGGACGCATTCTGAACAAAACTTAGTCGCCTTTCAGTATTTCTGGAGAGCTAAATCTCCAGCAGCAACTGTGACCCGGCAGCCTCAGTCCTCTCCGGTCTCTCCACCGACACATCGCCGCAACAGCACCGGCTTTTATAGGACGAGGTGGAGAAAGGAAGTGACATCACCCTGGGACAAATGATTACTATTCTACCTGATCATACCTCGCTGGTTGTCAGGGCGTGTATACGTTAGAGCACTTCATAACTACGGAAGTGATGGCTTCTATTCATGAATATTATAGAGTAGAATTTGAGATTTCAGCATTTCATTTTATTTCATTTTACTGTAATTATAGCTATAGTGTGGCCTAAGTGTTGGCCTGGCAACACTATATTTGTATCACTGGAAAATGTCTTTAATGTGATCTAGCAGGTGTGTAAAATGCACAGATCTTACATCTTTGTCTCCATTATCTTTCCATACAGGACAAAGCTGTAGGCTATCATCATACTATATTTGCTGATCATGTCTCTTGACTACCTGAATGTGTTGCTAGGTGACAGTTTATTGAAAGTGGTTGCTGTCATGGCTGTTGCAGTGGCTGCATTGATCATGTGAGCAGGTGGCCTGAAGAAAAAAAAACACCTTTTATTCACATTTCATAACCCAAGACAATGCAGCATTTACCCTTCTTATCTGTGGGATCAAAATTTGAGCTGTTTATGACATAAACACAATATACAGAGTATGTTAATACTTAGATAGCTAACAACCATAAACATTAGTTAATAAATACTTAATAAATATATCTAATATATGATATAGTGAGCTCCAAGATGTTTTACCATAGACCATTAACCACCAATAACCATTTTTAAAGTGATTATTGGTGGATTCCTTCCGGGCAGTCTTTAGGACCATTTAAGATGCATATATTATAATGTGCTGACCAGGACCAGAAGGAGAGAACACATTACACCCGTTTTAAAGTCCTTGCGTTGGCTGCCTGTCAGTTTCCGTATTGATTGTTTTAAAAGCACTTCATGGTCTTGCACCGGCATAGCCTATATGTCTCACATGCTTACGGTGTACTAACCAGTACGGCCCCTCAGGTCCTCCGGCACGAGTCTGCTAGTTGTTCCAAAGTGCAGGACTAAAACCTTTGGTGAGGCAGCTTTTAGCTGTTATGCTCCGAGCCGCTGGAACAGTCTGCCTGAGGATCTGAGGGCAGCTGGAAGTGTGGACATTTTTAAACGTAAACTTAAAACCTGCCTCTTCAGCCTGGCTTTGGATTAATAATGTTTTATAGACATTACTTACTTTATTTTACTTAACTACTTTAATGTATTTCTGTGGTAAAATCTTATTCCATTTATTTTATCCGTTATTTTATTATTATTTTATTGCTAGTTTTTAGTCTAGCTTTTATTTAACTATTTATTTTTTTTATTTCTCTTTCTCATTTTTATTATTATAGCTTTTTAAGTCTTTTAAGTGTCTTTTACGTTTTTTGTGTGTGTGTGTGCATTGGTCTAAAAATTCTTAAATTGTTTGGTTTTTTTTTGGTTCCTGTAGTTTTTATGTTCTACACTTGTTCTGTCTTTTTATCGTATCATCTGTGAAGCACTTTGAATTGCACTTACCTGTATGAAAGGTGCTATACAAATAAAGTTTGATTGATTGATTAATGTATTCATAGGGTACAAAACACGGATAAGTAATGCATGACTTAATATAGGATGTATCGTGAACTCCTGTTGCTCTCCATTAATAAATGATCAAATCACTACTTTGTGTGACTAGTCAACCCTTAATGGATCATCAATGAAAGAATTTTAAGTCACAATTATTTCATACATTTATTTAAACATCACCAAATTAGATGGGATCCAGTTACATGGAAAAGGTCATTTCAGGGCCATGCCACCCTCTCTGACAGTCAACCAGTAGCTGTTGTCATGAAAGCATGAAGCTGCTTTTAGCCATGCTAGCAGCTGTAGCGATGTTGGCCGGTCGGACAGCTGGACCACCATTTTGGCCCAGACTGAAATATTTCAACAACTATTTGCCATTAAGTTTTCATTCATTTCCATTCATGGTGCCCAGAGGATGAATCCTACTGACTTTGTAACCAGCAGGTCAAAGTTTTCACTTATTCTGTGAAACATCTACTGCACGGACTGGCACAGAATTTGGTACAGACATTCATGGTTACCAGATGATGAATCCTCTGACTTTTCTTCTAGCACCACCATGAGCTTAACATTTGTGGTTATGAGTGAAATATATCAACAACTGTTGGATAGATTGCCATGAAATTTGCTACACACATTCATGTCCCTCTCAGAATAACTTTGCAATCACTTCGGTGATCCCCTGACTTCTCCTTTAGCGCCACCAGCAGGTCAAAGTTATATTTTGCCCAATTCCTGCAAAAATAATGACATTCATCAGCCTCAGGTTCACTTTGTTAATTTGTAAAGGTTAGCATGCTAACATGCTAAACTAAGATAGTGAACATGGTATGAACATTATACTTGCTTAGCATGTTAGCATGCTGATGTTAGCATTTAGCTCAAAGCACAGCCCCATGGTGCAGCTAGCATGGCTGTAGACTCAAACTGGTGGTCAGCTGCAAACATCTACATGTTGCAGCATGACGCAAAGGTCTTTGTTTGTGTCTCATTTACAAGCTAGGGGGTGACATGTGAGTTGTTTTTTTTAACTTTTATTATTATATGTTTTGTTTTTTGTTTTTTAATTAGTGGCGTGTAGCATGGAAGAGAATGGTGCACTGAAACCAAGGACATCATGTAGGTGCCAGTTGACAAATCAGGGGAGAATGGAGAGACGTGTTTAAGCATACATTATTGTAATGAAGTGAGAAAGACTGGGTATAGATGTTAAACTGATTGTGACTTGTTAACATTACTAGAGATTGATTTTTCACACAACAACATGTAGAAGTTTGAATCTGAACTGTTATACAAACATTTGGTGGAATATAAATGAATGCATGAAGTAAGTAACAATCAATACCTGATGATTCTGCATTATTTTATTATTAAGTATTAAGCAGGACAGCTGAACCTTAAGTTGCTCCCGATGGAGGCCAGTATCTTGCATGGCAGCTCCGTCGCCACTGGTGTGTGAATGTGTGTGAGAATAGGTGAATGAGACAAATCTGTAAAGCGCTTTGGTACCCGTTAAGGTTGAAAGCGCTATATACTGTAAGTGTTTTGGAACTGATTATACAAAATGGCCTACAGTAATTTCATTAAAAGTCCTTAAATTAAACAAAACACATAATGCACAATTGATTTTGATGTTTTAAAGTATCCTTACATAAAGGTCTTTCTATTTATGAGGAGCAGACTCAATGTATATACAACCTACATCCTAAAATTGTTTGCTCTCTATTACCTCATAAGCACTGAGGCCCAGATGTAGTAATTTTCTCTTTTGTTACCAACACATTCACTAAAAAAACGACAAACAAAGAGGTTTCCAAGGTGTGGGTTGGACTGTTTGCCATTTCAAATTTCCTACTGCACCGTCCACTGAGATCCCAAAGATCTCATTATGCTTTGACAGAGACAATAAAGGCCAGTTTACGTCATCCATATTTGTCCGGCATAAACTGGCGACAGCTTTGTTTAAACATGAAGAGGCTTTTCTTTGAATGCAATAATAAGGTTATTATGAAATCCAACAGCTACAAGGACTGATTGAAATTCAGCCCACTGCAGCATCCAAGAGAAATGGTAGAAGGATGGCGAAGGACACAGGTAATATATATTTTACATCCTTTAGTGTGTGGTTAAGTAAAGCACATACTGGGTGATAACGAATAAACAAATCGTCTTTATCTACTCAGAGCCTTTGTCGTTGAAAATGTTTTGCTAAATAAACACGTGAAAACAGACCTCTCCCATTCGAAGTCAATGTCCAAAAGGTTTTGCCTGCATTATGCGCTGTAAGTCATGTTTACCTTGAAACACGCTTTAGAAAACCATCCCATTCTGGTCTATACAACTCAGCCCTGCCATGCATGAGTACATACTGCATAGTTTTCATTCCCATTCAAATGAACATTTCTGAGCGAACCCAAGTAACCTGCGCTGCGCTTAATATAGCTTCCACCTGCCCTTATTATAATAATTTAACAGAGTCAATACATACTGTACTGTATACTCTTAACCAGAAAGTAGATGCATAGATGAAATTCATCTGTAGTAGACGGTCATATACCACAGCTGCTTACGTTGAATGGTGATCGTTTGTGTGCAAATAAACAACAATGGCTCCTCTCCAGTAGCATGTACCCTATTTAGTGTTTTTGTTCGGTGTGCTCACTGTGGTGGGTTACTTTGCCTCTTCTAGTGCTCAGCGCATAATTATGGAGGTACTGGAGGACAGAGAAGTGAAAGTGGGCCAGCAGCAGCCTGGAGATCTGAGGAGCAGACGTGTGACTAAATTGTCTCTGGCTTACAGTGGGTAATATGGATGAGAAACTCTTTTCCATCTTTAAATTATTTCAGTGAGCTGATCAGGGCCCTCTAGTAGGGCCCCTCTGCCTGAATGCACATGCCCTCTGCATGTTGATGGGAATGAGAAATTAAGCTCCATCAACCCCCCAGGTAATTTCATTTTAATGTGGTGATTGATGCAACTTGTAATTTTGTCAGGAAAATTCAACCTTTTCAATAATTCTGATAATATCAGAAATTTTGTCTTGAAAAATGTAAATGGTGAAGGGTTCAGGATGCTGTGGAGGTACCGAGAGACTGATCGACCATTAATGAAAACACTTTGACAGATTAAACAGACATTCATTTTTGGGCAAAGTCTAATTAGTTTAATGTTTTATGTATGAATGTATAAATGTCACATGAACAATTCAAAAATTGTTACTTTGCTTCGCTAGTTACAAAATCTGCAATTTATATTAGGTAATGCAGTACTAAAGCAGCACTTTGCAAGACATTTCCTTAAAAATACGCCCATAGTATATTCTTTTAATTACAAATGTGGGAGAAACATAGAAGATCGTCCCATCCCCACAGTTAGTGTGTGGTCAGAGCAGGTGAATCATCTTGGTGCAGGAATGATGAATTCAAATTGAAAAGCAAAACAGAAAACTTTCTGCTAAGAGTAACAATTGTTTCACGCGGAGAAAGCTGCTCACCAACAACGACCAAAAGTCTTCACCACCTCCAACGGCCTCTGAAAATTAAATATTTAGGTTGCAGGATTCACTGTTATCTGTGAAGTTTCAAATCTTAAAATTGCAGTAATTTCCTCTATGCTGCTATTTGGGGCCACAGACATGCAAAGTTGCAAAGAGCGGCTCACAAACTCTCCTTTGCAGGTGATCCACTGTACCACCTCAACAGCAACCAAAGTAGCAGTGACGTGCTTGTAAAAAAAAGTCCAGCAAAGTGAAAGCTACAGAAGTCCAACACATCCCAAACCCACAAGGAGCGAGAGCAGCAGGAAGGAGGCTGCATGCGACAGAGCATCGGACAGCAGTTTAGGCTGGCCGGACTTGGCTGCAATCGGTCGGGTGAAGATATATGGGTGTTCCTACAGATGAAACACAGAGAATATGGGATGTTATAATCACGTTGTGTTGTGGATCTCAAAGCATGTAAAGGATCATACTTTTTTGCATGTTTTAGCTCTTTAATTGCACATCATCAGGATTTCCTGAAGCATGACATAGTTGCAATGTCATGACTTGCAACCGACTTGCAACTTACAATTAATATCTAATTTACTTTATTTAATTTATTTCATGTTGGTCTTATTCATATTATTGTTGCATGGTAAAGCAGTTGCAAACAGGGACTGTTCTGAAAAGTATTTGTTGGCTTAAGATTCTGACAACTGAGTCAGACACCAAAAAACCCTGCATTTATATTGTTGGAAAATCAAACTCAGAAGACAGACAATAAGCAAACATGTACCTACATAGTGAAAATGATTTCAATCCGAGCATTAAAAGGTTTGCTGTCGAACAACTGACTCTAAAGTCTCAGAGGTCTGAGCTTCCTTGAACGCACTAACAGAGAAAGATGTCAAAATAGTCTCTCTCACAAACTTTCACAAGACAAAAATGGCTATAAAATCTAAAATGGGACTGATGATTTATCTTAAGAAAGTTTACGGTCCGTGCTAAAATTTGTAGAATCAATTTGTCTCCTCAAAAGGTACGAACTACAATAAAAACCAACAACGTTCTTTGGAAAACGCAGCTAGCTCTAGTCAATATAACACATTATTAAGAATGAAGGTCAGAGGTTTCATTAAGAATGGCTGAAACCTTTCAGGGTAAAGATACAGGTAACATGTGCTGCTCTGGTGTAGTAACAACATTGTCCTACCATAGGTGGACAGATGAGACTGATGGGGTCAGAGAAACTGCTCACAACCATCTTTCCTCCCTCAGGCTGAAACTGTGAGCAGAAACAGGAATTTTTAAAAAGCGTACTGTGGAAAAAGTCACTTCATACACATAAAAAATATGCACTGTATCTTGAAATATGTTGGTCTTTTTTACTTGTTTTTTTTTTTTTAACCAAATAAAGCTGTGGTAATAGTGTTTTTAGTGCTTTTCAAAAATGATTAAAAAAAGCTGCGTCCTTCATTTTCCTACACCTGTGATCTACAGCTTTTTTCTATTTGATTATTTATGATCCAATGATTGTTGACCTTTAACCTCCTGTGCCATTAAATACAAGCCGTGTGACTCATTGTTCACCATGTTGTTCCACAGACCCTTGGCCAGCTCCTCGTGCCCCTTTATGGTGAAGTGGAAGCAGTCGTGAGTGAAGAAGGTCATATCGATCTTCCCATTCTGCTCGGAGAGACAAAACATACACAAATGTAGAATAACTGATTGGGTGTGATGTTGGTGAAACGTGACTTCTCTCTCATTTTCAGCCTCGCGTTAACGAAGCCAAAAGCTCCAGCTGTCACACTCGGGATGTTAATGATTCAGCGGTTACTGCGCAATGTTTCACACTGATTCATCTCCTGCCACACTGATATTGTTGTGGCCGTTGGAGTGAGGACGGATTACCGGGAGACGGGGAGGGTCAGCGTGCTTCAGAAAGGGCTGAAGAACAACAGCAAAGTCGTCCCTGAAGAAACGGTCGCTGTACAGAAGCTCCTCAAGTCTTTTCTGTGGATGGAAGTGACACGAAAATGAATTTATCTGCCGTTTTCTTGGTTTATAACAACAGCAATCATGCAAATTACTTACAGAGAGTTGATGAAATCAACATGTCATGTTTTGGGTCCATGAACCAGTGTGCACCAGGATGGTTAATAAGGATTTATAGAGGTATGAGGTATAGACTGTACCTGGAACTCCAGATTGATTTCTACCAGCTCCCGCAGTTCAGGAGACCTGGTCTCTGGCTCTATCAGGCACGAGCAGAAAGACCTACAGTAAATTAAAGTAAAAAAAAGAAAAGGAGCAAGGGAGCATTGGGATTAAAAAAAGAAATGTCAAAAAATCAAGATGGGAAAAAAATTGGTGCAAATGAAAAACAAATTTTGTAAGATGTTAGAAATAACTGGCAAGAATCCTGTGATGGATTTCTAATACTGAACACTGCAAGAGAAAGAGCGCCACATGCCACGTACATACAGTAGTTTATGCTTCTGCTGCAGGATTTGGCTACTCTAAAGATCCCCTCCAGACATGTTTTAAGACATATAAAAATACCCATGCACCGAAGAATCATTTTTGCCTGATAGGGTTAATCCACAGTAAATTACCAAGATAAAAAAATCCTAAAATTACATTTACTCCTTCCAGATATACCTTTTTTTTCTCCCTCAGAACTGAAAATACTGGACACAAGATGTCTGTTATGTCACTGAAAAGTTCAGTGTGTGAGTGTGGAGGGTTCAAGTCTCACGACATCACACAACATTATATAAGTTGGTTATTGGCTCACCTTTGGAGCAGGCACCCTGGGGTGGGCTTCTGCACCTCCCTCAGAGTCTGCATGGGCAGGATCTGAACGACATTAACGATCATACGAGGAACCTGACGCACAACAAGGAGAAGACACACACGCTGTAGTGAAGTCCGGCACTATACTGAAACCTCACTCATCCAAATGTGCCTTGCTTCCTTTGCTTTCACTTTACCTCATTCATAAGCATTTCCAAGGAGACGGTCATGTAGTGAATGAAGTTATCCACTGAAAACAGAGCCTAGAGAGAACATGGAGACTGCAGAGATTAATGACATATTTGTCATCCTTTAAAAAGTAAAATAGTTTTATTGAACTAAACTCATTTCAAAAAGAAAAAGACAGACCTTATCTTTGCAGTAATCACAGATGTCATTCATGCCCATGAGAATGGTCAAAAGCTTCCAGTCCTCCTCAAAGTTCAGACCCTAAAGGAAGAGACAACAGAAGGGGTTAGAGTGTAAATTTGGTCCAGAAAAAACAGGTTCAGGGACAGCATCTTGCTGCAGGATTTCTCATATTCTGGCTATTGAGCTTTAATAACCAGCTCTATTAACTCTATCAACCGTCTGTTGTTACATTTCAGAGAAAACGGTACCTCATAACCTCTCAGTGTGTCAATCAAATGTCTCGTCTGGCTGGGGAGATTGCTAGAAAGACAGAACAACAACATCTTTCTGAGCATTATTTAGCAATAAAACAGAAAGTCACAGAGCACATTTGTGTATGAAAATACAATTTCCAAGCAGTAGCCTGAAGGCCAAACAGAGCTAAAATCAGGCTAAAAGGTTATGATATTACTGGTTGCAAAGTAAGCCAAAAGCTGTTTGTGTCACACCGATGAGTCCTTACAAGGTGTTGTGTCCGGTCACAGCCAGGTTGAAGCCTGTTTCACTGATGTGAGCCTGCATCCCGTGAATCGTCTTGCCGGGAGCAGCACCCAGCAGTTTGGGATTGAACAGCTTGATGATATCTGAAGAGCGCAAAAAAGAAATGTGTAAAGATTGTGTTTTTCTTTTCTTTAAATGACTGCGGTTTCTATGGAACACATGCAGAACAATAGTGTTAAGAGAAAGCAGAGATATCATCAGCGATTAGAACATCTTACTTGCCAAAGTAATGGCATCCTGAAATGACCCGTAACCTCCAATGCTACAAGATGAAGACATGACAAAGAAAATAGTATTAGTACCAAAACCAGTGGTGGAATGTAACTAAGTACATTTACTAAAGTACTGTACATGAGTACAAATTTGAGGTAGTTTACTTTCTTCTCATCACACTTTATACTTCTACTCCACTAAATTTCAGAGGGAAATATTGTTCTTTTTACTCCATTAATTATTAGACAGGTTTAGTTACTAGTTACTTTACAAATTAAAAGTTTTGCACACAAAACCTATGCATATGTACAAGTACAGCTGAAACAATTAGTCATTGTCATAAAATTCATTGGCAACTATTTTGATTTTTCATGCAAAAACATGTCATGGTTCAAGGATTTGTTCCTCACTATTTTCTGAATTTTTATAAATCCAGTCAATCGATAAATGGAGAAAACAATCAGCAGATTAATCCATAATTAAAATACTCAGTTACAGACCTATACAAAATAGTTCAGAATTAGCTCCACCTCTACCAAATGCAACAGTTAAATTCTGCTATTACATTAATGCATGAGTTCTTGATTATACTTACATACTTTTTCAATGCAGGACTTTTACTTGTAACAGAGTATTTTTACAGTGTGGTATTAGTACTTTTACTTAAGTAAAGTATCTGAATACTTCCTCCACTCACCAAACTAATTATGTTTATTTACAATTAATGCTAATTAATGAAAATAAAAAAATAAACATCTTAAATAGAGGTGATGAATAGAGGAAATTTCATCTCTTACATAGATTTTTACACAAATGTTTCTGTCATTTTGAAACAGTATAATGTTAAAAAAGTATGCCTATTGTAAGACACATGTATATTAATTGCATTATATGCTGTCTACATGCAGGACCTCTGCAGCAGGGTTTAATATCAAGAGATCAGTTACAGGTTTCACACATGATTTCTGTCACCTCCACGACACATGACGAAACTCAATGGGAATCCCGAGGACAGTGGTGGCGTTGGCACCTATGGCCGTCTGAAAGGGAAAGACAACATCTGAGGTAAGGAGGAGATTCTTTCAGTCATTTAACAATTCACGCTTTTGCTTTAAAAAAAAAAAAAAAGCACAAAAAGCAAATTGAGGACAGAAATCAGAAGTTATCTGGCTATACTGCTGTCACTGCAACATTTAGTCAACATGATTTTAATTGTCATATATTAGTTATACTGTGTTATCATTACAGCTGAAGGAAAAAAAAGAAAAAAAACCTACTGTCAGCGAGTCCCCCAAGGCAGCGATGACTTTGATATCCGCCGCCTTCACAAATTCAACTACACCAAAAGGGTGAAAGGAAAGACTGAGATGAAAGAGGAGACATGAATCTCAAGTTTCAACTCTCGGACAACGGATAGATTTGGGGTGGGAGAGGGATCTTGACAGACCTGAGGAGGGTACATAGAGAGAAGGACTCATGTCTGGGCACTGGAACACAGGATGTTTGAAGCTCACCGGTCGAGTTTTCTCTGGAAACTCCTGAGAGAGAAATGAGGGAGAGACCTCACTGCCAGGTCAAATACAGATTATATGTATACACAATGTGTCCTATATGGGACAGTCCTCTTTAAAAGAGGCAGTTTCTTTGGAGACACAACCTTGAGTCTATTTTCCTTATTCCTCCTATAACTTGATACCTTACAACTACATGATATTTTCAGTATAGGCTATGTATACAGTTATAGGCTTGTAGTGCACATACTCAGGATGCCTGCTGGTCCATGTGGCATGGTCAGCACGGTCAACAGTACCTTGTTGAGGACCTCCTTGCTGTAGTGTCGTATCCCCTCCTCGTACTCCCACCACCAGTCGTTGCCTTAAAGAGGATTATTTCCAAAACGTACATTTGAAACTTGTGTAATGGCCCAATAAGTCGCTTAACACGTGTTATCAATTAAACAAGTAGTTTGCCTTTGACAATGTCATTTACAGGACAAAAATAGGCTCTCAAGTCACTTTTAGAAAGGTACATCAGTCTTTGCTTTGCTCCTAGGTGTACATGTACTTCTATATAAATACTATTTTGTCACATTATATGCACCACAGTCTAAAAAAAAAAAAAAAAAAGGCCCTGTTTCAGAGGCTGTAGTAACAATACATATAGGTACACAGCCTCACGTGTGGCCTGTCCTCCTGCTTGTTCTAGCACTTACCTTTGACAGAGCAGGACGTGAGCATACATGTTGCCACGGCGATCCAAAGCCACTCCATAGTAGTGCGTATGGGGCCAGTCAATGGGTCACCCGCAACAGACTGCACAATGTGATGCCGAGTTTTACAGCACTGTCACTTTGTCCCTCGCCCACCCTCTAAAGCAGAGTGACAGCCTGCAGGTCCAGTGAGAGCCATTCAGACAGTTCGATCAACGTCAGCGATACAAACACCTTAGGTTAGAGCTTTACAGCAAATTAGGCCACAATCAATCATTGTATTGATAGCCATAGCTTACCTTTGATAATAAACATTTAAGCAATAAATATAACATTCACAACAACCATTAAATATCCATAGATCATTTATTAATTTCTTTATAAACTTGTATTTGCGATGGTAAAAATGCAGTCTTCTTGACAATCTTGACCAGTGTTTCATTTTAGACAAATAGTGAGTTGTGTGGGTATCAATGTGTGACTGCAGGAAACACTTTAGAATAAATTTCTTATCCTCCTGCAAATACCATTTTACTGTCCTTTTTTACTTCATACACTTCATGCAGATGTGTTGGCGGATGACTTCTCAATAATTCTAACAACGAGCATATTGTGGAACTGAACAAACGGACATTAGAGAGGAAAAAAACAAAAACAAACAAAAAAAAAAAAAACTGCATGTGGCAAAATCCGGAGTTTCTAATCGTGTTCTGATAAATACTGTGTGGCCTAACCCGCGGCTCCGTTTCTCAGATTTAGGTCCATCTGAGCTGAAAAGAGTAGGCAGAGAGCACAGAGCTCAGACTTGGACTTTTGGTGAGGGGGTGGAAATTCTCACAACAGATGAAGTTGTGTAACCAAACACAAACATGCAAAAAAATAAATAAATAAAAACTCATCCACTTCCTCTAATGTAGAAACCAGAGTTTGAGGCGCTGCCATCTTTAAGGCTGTTCCAATTTCTGCCTCAGCTAACACGAGGCTTAATAAACAAAAAAAATTAGCATGTGGGATGAGAGGAACTATTGAACTACCTTCCAAAAACCAACCACTAGAATGAAATCAAAGCCTGTTGATGGAAAAATATCACACTGATCAGTTTAGTACACCTTCAAAAACCTTTCACTGGACTGTACATATGTTTTTCTGACATTCACTCTTTAGATTGAATTTTTAAAGCCTGTGCACAAACAGGATCTGCATCAAGGATTTCAGTGTGTCTCATTCTGTCTATGCGTCTGCCAACGTAACAAGATCAACCGTTTGCTTAAACTTCACTTATCTGTCCAGTCCAGCTTTTCTATCACATTAAAGTAAATCGCTTAACAGTTTCTGGTTCTTATACTAATGACACAACATAGCTTTAGTACATTTTAGCACTGATACTAATGTTGAATGAACAAATAAAAGGTCTTTTTGTGAATTGCAGGTATGCAAACAAATAACTAATGAACGCAAAAATGTGTTCATTCGGTAAAATTAAAGCCTGCAAAAGGATCAGAGAAAACAAAAAACATCAAAGTCATGCAAAAACATGACTTTCTTTAGCAACTAGACCGGGGCTAGCAAATTAATTATTTTAGTTCACATTTTCCTGCTGGAAATCTTTTCTAAATACGGCTCAAAATTGTGTAATTTTCTCAAAAAGGGAAAGTGAGAAGAAACTAATGCACATATCAGATTCCAACTATGTCCAAAATGCCTTTGATTTGGCAACTGCAAGGCTATTTCCATGGTGAGGACCTGGGTGCTTCTGGCAGTATCCTGAGTCACAGACTAGCAAGTCCCAAGTCTGCGTTATCACCTCTCAACACTCTTCTTCTGTTCTGTAGCACTGTCCATAAACACCCCCGCTGTCTTTCTTCGGCACAGGACCAGCATATTTGAAATGGAGAAAAGGGAGTTGTGAGACTGCACAGTTCAGCAGCCACCTCAGTCTTCTTTTAGCGGGCGGGGGGTGG
>LKNJ01000975.1:113831-146307 GCA_002120245.1 Maccullochella peelii
CAGAGTGGGAGAGCTGCTCCAACTAGCAGGTATTCAGCTAGTAAGCACCAGCTGCCCCACGAGGTCAGCTGGCAGAGCATCTTGTCTGTCTTTTTACTGCCCTCACTCCGTCTGACTTCCTCTCACTGCTCCTCCTCTTCCTCCTGGGCTGGGCCCTGGGCTTGCGTTTCTCCCTGACCCTGGGGCTCGGCCTGGGCTTGCGACTGTTCCTGAGGTGGTCTAGGAGGGGGCGCTGGGGCAGGAGCAGGTGGGCGCGGGGGAAGTATGATTTGATGTTGGCGCTGTCTGTAGGCGATGACTGTGCCTAACAGCAGGGCGATGACGGTCATGAGGTACAGGTCCCACTCTGGGCCAAGAATCTGGTCCAGGTCCACCTGAGAAATCAGCTCCTTCAACTGACAGGAGCCAAAGCCAAATGGAGAGAGGGCGGAGGACAAAGACAGACATGATTCATTTCAGTTCCCCCTAATGAAGCTTTTAACTCGGTTGAATTACAATTCTGAGTTTCTATTTGGAAGCCAAATTGTCACGGCTCCAGATTGAGAATGTAAGAGGAAGTACTCACATTAAGATCCTGCAGGTACTGCAGAGTGTAAATCAGGCCCAGCTTGCACAGGGCCAGGAAAACTGGGACCTGGGCATCAGGACTGGCATCAGCGGCCATGTCGTAGAAACGCTTGGCTAAATGGATGTCCTGCAGAGCCACATGAAACAATTCTGAATCACACATCAGTCTGTGCGTCTTTGAATTTGAGACTACATTAACTAAAGTCTGCAAAGTGGATATAAGTGACATGTTAAGAGCAAGCTGATGTTTAAGAGTGGAACTCTATGCACACCTGTTTGATGCCCAGGCCTTTCTCATGCATGTAACCCAGGTTAAACATGGCCTGGGCACTGTGCTGCTGCTCTGATGCCAGCCTGTAGTGGATGACCGCCGTCTCATAGTCCACATCTGTCCCGTAGCCATAGAAGTGGTAGTCCCCTAGTTTGATCCTTGCCACAGTGTAACCTGGGAATGACAATTACATGCGTCAACGTTCACTTTAAGCAGAGGGTTTGGTTTTGAACAGGGTTCTTTATTCCCGGTAAAAGAAGAAAGGCTAAAAATAAATCTAGCACAGACGTAAAAATGGATGAGGGACAGAGCGTGCATGGACTCACCTTGTGCTGCAGCTCTTGTCCAGTGGAGCAAAGCACGAGGGTAGGTCTCATTCTCACTGAAGATCTTTGCTCCTTCTGTTTGTTACAATCCATACAATGACAAAAAATAAATATTCTACAATTAGGATTTCACTTTTCCCAAAGTTCCAGAATGTTAATACTTTTGGAACATTTGCATAATAAAAAAAACCCCAAAACAACACACAAGCATTTTTTTTCCCCCCCATTATTTTGTTTCACTAAACAAATTTTGCTATTGTTTACCAAGACGCTAACCAACTGGATAAATTAATCACTTAATCAAATGGCAGTTGACACCATTTGATTAATTTGAAACAAATAAGTGTAAATACTATTAACATAAAATATTAATTGTTAGATCATCAACTGGTCACATAGCAGAATGATGAAACTAGACACATATACAGGTAACGGTCAGAGAGTTTGCTAACAGTGACGCTAAGACTATAAAGAGTTTTTAAAAAAAACAAAAACAAAAAAGTAATCTGTTTCATGGCATTTGAACCTGATGTGTCACTTAAACACACTTTCTGTAATTCCTGTCATGACACTAATGTCGTGGCTTTTCTTACTCTGGTCCAGAACGAAGGCCACGTTGCTCTGGGCCACCTCGTAGCCCTGCTCAGCCAACAGCAGATATTGGACCAGCGCAGCATCCGTCTCACCCTCCTTGAAGCTGCCGTAGGCTGTCATGAGACGCTCTGACCAGCGGCCGCGTTCACACACGTTCTTGAAAAGCTACAACGAAGATAGGACAGTGTGACCCACCAGAAGACTGGGCCTAATGTAACAGTGGTGCACAATGTTGTCGTTGTAGCGGTTTCTAAGGTTTGTGACTGCAATATAGTACAACAGAAAGAAGAAAGACCACTGGCAGAAGACTGAATGATAACTGTTTAACTCAAAAGAGGAGCTACATCATCATCAGAATATGAGCTTTAATGGATTCTCCTCACGTCAACATAATAGAGAATGGAGCAGCAGTGCCTCACCTCCACAGCAGTGTGGCAGGAGCGCATCACACCAGTACCAGTAGCATGCATCTGGGCCAAGTTGTAGAAGGCCAGGATGTGGCCTGCCTGTGAGGCCAGGTTGAAGAATTTAAGCGCCTGCTTATAATCCCGCTTCACGCCAATGCCATCTGAGGAAGGCAGAGAAAAACAGTGAATCACATGGAGGAGAAAAGAAGCATTCCAGTCAACAGAAATGAAAAAGATGAAAAGAGAAAGAGAGACTGAAGGCTAGTAAACAGATTATTCCAACCTTTAGATGCAGTAACGAGATTAACCAGACAAACAACAAGGAAAAGCTATGACGGGAGGCCAGGACACACTGTGCACAGGTGTACATGCACATGCACACACACACACTTAGCCCTCAATACTCACTATAATACATGGTGCCCAGCTGGAGTTGTCCGTCCACCCAGCCCTGCTCTGCTGCCTTCTGGAAGTATTTCAGTGCCAGCTCATAGTTCTGAAGACAAACACACAACAGCGCGAGTGACACTGAATACCTAGTACATCAAACGACTGACATTTAAATGTCACCTTATTCCTATCCCTAGTGCCACAAACTGTAGCTGACAGGTCAGCAACACAAAGTAAGCTGCAAATTAAATTGGGTCGGAGAGGGTGCATCTTAAATTTAGACGTGATTTTAAAAAGGAGTGTGTTGTGTAAAGGTTTCTTACCACTGGGACGCCTCTCCCATATAGGTAGGCCATACCCAGGCCACTCTGTCCAACTGGATTACCCTGGATGGAAAAAAGCAACAAGTAAATGAAAAGGATTGCATCAAAGCAGTGAATGTCAACTGAATAACACTGATTCAAAACACTATAGGGTATCTTAGCCAGTTCAGATAGAGATCAAAACATGTCTATGGCTTCATTCTTACCAAGTCAGAGGCCTTCTTAAAGTACTGCAGGGCTGTCTCGTTGTTCTGAGGGATAAACTCGCTGCCTTCCGAGTACATCTGAAGGACAGAAGGAGTCATATCTCTTAGAAAGCAAAAACCTGATGCAGTGCCTCAAATACAAATGCACTGCAGTGCCCTCTGTCATGCCAAATCATTGGCTTCATTTATTTTGGATTCAATTTAGAGCATCTCTCTGCTCTCCAACTCACTGACTGCTTCTACCAAGTTCACCAAAGTGAAGTGAAATGTGAAAATACTGAAGTATTTGTCATTATAAGTCAGGGACAATGTCCAGCAAGCTTATCAGCGTAAACAAAAAAAAAGAAACAAAAAAAAAAAAAAAAGAGAAAGAACTGTAATCAAACTGTGTCATTACAAACAAAAAATAAATTACTTTCCACCACCGTCCCCACAGGTTAACAGAGAGACATGTCACCAACCTTGCCGAGGAAAGCCATAGCGTGTGTGTTCCCTGCATTTGCAGCCTGGGTGAAGTAGTCATACGCCCTCTGTTGGATAGGAAGCAGCAGAAATACATTTACTGGTGCAAATTACAATCACAAGAATATGATACTTTGGAAGAATCTTTGGAAAAAGAAAAGTCACCTGGTGATTCTGTTCTACTCCTCGTCCTCCATGCAGGTGTAGCTGACCCAATCCCACCTGTCAGGAGAAACAAAGAACCTAGTTACATGACACATAATTAGTATTAAGATGAAAACCATTTCAGATTGATACTTTACATTCACACAATGATGTATTGTCTTCCTCTAATTACATAAGTGTAAATGGTTGAGATATTGCATAGTGACAAATGTTTGACAAATGTGTAAATTCTCACACAGTGTAAACTGTTGCTTTCCCCTCATGCTATGTCTGTTTGCTTCCTGACCATAAGAAGGATTCAAGGAGAAAAACTGTAAAACTTGGCAGAAGATGCACTGTAACCAAGTCACAAGTACCAGTGGATTTGCTATGTGGACCCAAGCAATTGGAAAAAATAAAATTCATTTTAAAATTAATTTCTCACTCAGTCACAAAGGGCAGCACAATGAGGTCTATTTGAGCAGGAAAGCATGCAGTTAACATAACTTCTTACTCTGAACTTCTACAAATTGTTATAGATTATTTATTTTTGTACAACTGTTACTGATATGATTAATACATTTAATTCAGATACATGTCCTGTACTGGAGGGTGAAATCATCTCTTATTATTACAAACAAATAGGATGTAATGAAAAAAATAAAAAAAGTTGCTGCATTGAGCAACACTGATTGACACTATTTTACCTGAGCTTGTACGTCTCCTTTCTCAGCTAGAAACTGATAATACTGGATCAAGTCCTCCTCCAGCATCCCACTTGTAGATCCCGGGTTCTCCACCTCATCCAGCAGCCTGATCCTCTGCACAGCTGAGCCCCCTGTCAGGGACACGTCACTGGCCACTGTAGGTGGTGGTGACAGAGAGTAAAGTGGAGAAAAAGCAGATGGAAGGGAAATACTTTTCATCAGCTTAATTGCCCAAGAAGAACCAGAACATCACCTGAATATTATATTTAAAAATTGCAGTAAATGCTCACCCTGATTTGCCACAAGCCGATAGTGTGTTAGCGCTGACTCACAGCTCTGGGGAACACCCACACCTCCCCAGTATCTGTATCCCTAATGAAACAATAAGAGGAAATGTCATTTTTTGTATGCTTTAGAAATAAAATGACAGTGTCATTGCTCCACTGACAGACAAATAAACTCACCAGAATCATATGAGCTACCAAGTTTCCACCCAGTGCGCCGAAGGTGTAGTAAACCAAGGCCTGAACAGAAAATGTAAGCAATATGTGAACAATTGTTGGGATTTTCACAGACATTTTTGTCCAAAGTAACTTACAATAGGTACATTTACAGTCAGACATAACTTCAGTCGTACAGAATTAAAAAAAAAAAAAAGTACCTTAGCCTGACTCGAGTTAACTCCAAGTCCGGCTGCGTACAGAAAGCCAAGAGCCTATGGAAAAGTAAACAATGTAAACAGTGTTACACAACTGATTCTCCAAACACAAATAATCATGTTTAATAAGATGTCAGGTCATAACGGTTTTCACACTTTTCTCAAGTGACACATTAACATGCGATCTTTACCATCTGAGCTTTAGGCGAGCCCTCCATGGCAAGCTTCTCAAACATTTCTTTGGCCTTGGTGACGTTCTGGTTCATGTAGTCTCCAAACAGCATGGCGTATGCCACCTTCTCCATGGCTTTCTGGTGGCCTTTCTCTGCTACTTTCAGCAGCTTTTCATACAATCTGGGAGAGTGGTTGGATAAGCAGAGGTGATGCGTGTGAAGTCGGATTGACACAGGCATAATAAAAATAATGTATACATAACAAACAGTACTGTGACAGCTAAAGCAAATACGGATGTGCTGAACAAAGTCACATGGAAATAAAGCACACAAAAGAGACAGCACCATACCAAACTAAATCTACAATCTGATCAGATAATGTGGTCTGCTTGGTAAACAAGAAGTTTTAGGCCACATGATAAGGTGGCTGTTCAAAAACAGAAGGCTTGGTCGGCTGTAAGTAAGTTTTAATTTGCTGTGTTTCAAAAGAAACAATGAAGCATCTTTTTCTGGTTGAAATAAAAATAGAGCAAAGATCTGCCATTGTCCCTGTGGATGGATTAATTGGGCGAGTTAACGTTAATTATCAAGTCCGGGAGAGAACTGGGAAGTTTATCTTGCAGCCATATTTATAAAAGATAAAACCCAAGACAAACAAACAAAATGGCACCATCTGGAAGCAACAAATCCAAATGCTTCTTACAACAATACAGATGCCTTCTACATAGAATATTCAAAAGCAGGTTGATAAAAACAAAAGGAAGAAATCAGAAGGAACAAACTCACTCTTTCTTCTGGGTCCTTCTGGTGGTGGCATTGAGCATGCGCAGGACAGTCTGATACTGCTCCTCAGCCTCCTCCGCCTGCAGTCTCTGCTGCGCCTGCTCCTCCGCTAAGGGAAAGAGAGGAGAAGCTAAGAAGAAAATACAGATGACAAAAAAAACAAAACAAAAAAAAACACACACACACACACACACACACACACACACACACACACACACACACACACACACACACACACACACACACACAAAAAACAACTTTGGCAGCAGCTGGGGAAATGGTAATTTTGGAAATGAAACTATGATGCGTTCTCAGGCTGGTTTCCGTCATCAGTTTCAGTAGCTGCTGAGCTTTTCAAAATAAGCAAATAATAAATCAGTAAACAAATTCCATAACAATTTATCTTTTTTTATTGGCTTTGTGTGGGAAATGGGCAAATTTGCTTTGGGGAAGTGTTGACCATATGACAGTCGATGTATAAGTTGACTTACTCTCACAGAAACCCCAATTCTTGTCCTGGTCATAGTCGTAGGTTGTGGCGCACCACAGCCGTCCATCCCCCCGTCCATCAGTGGTACAGTCCAAGTACTCCCTCCCCTGAAAGACGAATGGGAAGATGCAGGGCTCTCCATGGGCTGTACCTCCATT
The DNA here is from genome assembly GCA_002120245.1 of Maccullochella peelii. Taxonomy (NCBI): domain Eukaryota; kingdom Metazoa; phylum Chordata; class Actinopteri; order Centrarchiformes; family Percichthyidae; genus Maccullochella; species Maccullochella peelii. Next base: position 120,491 of record LKNJ01000975.1, read on the forward strand.
CACCACAGGAACTGTATTAAAAATACAATTATAATAAATAAATAAAAAAACAACTGTGTGTAACAGACTTTGTATGTTTAATATGAAGTTGTAAATCCGGAACTGTTGTTTCATAGAAAAACAAAAGATCACAGTGGACACGGTAACATATTATTCTATATGGTATTGTGTGTGTGTGTGTGTGTGTGTGTGTGTGTGTGTGTGCGTGCGCGCAACTTCATATTAAACATACAAAGTCTGTTAATTTGAATGTCAGTAAATATCCATCTTCATACATGCTCAATATTATACTAACAACCCCCCCCAAGTAAAATGATGTAACTGTCTGCAAGAGGAGCCACAGGTGCACGACGCTGTTAATTTCTCATGGGGTTTAACCGTTTATCCAATGTGGCGCTGCCTTGAAACCACACGCGTTTGTTCACAGTTAGCAAAAGCGAGAACAGGTTAGCACGTCAGGACTCAACAAAGCTTACAGAATAGGCCAAGACAGTCTTCATTCTCAAAAACAGATATGATTTAGGACGAGGTGAAAGCCTGAGGGCACTGAGGAGTCAGTAAAGCTACTGACAGACTACCACTGCTACAGGCCAGCCACATTAGACAGAAAAGCTTATATAAGAGGAGCTAAGATGTTATTGTAGGTTCAGACTAGAGGATCCTGAAATATACCACTAAAATGTCCTAATACTTAACACATAGATGAGAATCTTAACATCTTTACTTCAATAAATCATATGGAGCTAAACTCTGTATTTTTTGAACATCAAAGCATTTAAATTAGTTCACAATAGTCAGCTGTTATATTTGAAACCGCAAAGTTCAAGCCTCAACCTCAAATCTCACTTCATTACAACGTTATAACCAGATGCCCAGTGGCTCACCAACCCTTGTTAACACAAGCCTTACATGAACAACTATCATTTTAGTGGTGTCCTAGTGGGTGTCCACATGCAACTGCTTATTTTGAAACAGTTGCATGAAAACAAATCGTCATTGCTGAGGTGACTGGAGCCACTTTTCTAGTGTAAAGTCTCATAGCTATTCCATTAGTCCAGAAAGCGACAGAAAGCATGCCAGCGCATGATCTCCATCTCACACAGACTTTGAGATACATACATAAGCCAAGAAAACAAACCATGGCCAGAAAAAGCAGAGCATGTGTTCAGTAGTTAAAACAGAGAAGTTCAAAACTCTATTCATAACATTCAACACTTTAAACTCAACAATAAGACATGTTTAAGGATTTCAAGTAGCTGATTGGACTGAGTGCATGCTCAAAGTTAAACTGACCAGCAATCCTTTCTTTTTATCTGTATTCTGTAATTATTTACAGCTCACCGTTTGAGCTAAAATTCTGGTCCTTACCCTCTTTAGGTTTCTCCTCAACTGGAGGAGGCTGCTCAGGCAGGTCCTCCTTCTCCTCTCCCTCCAGTCCATCCACAGGTGACTGTTTCTCCTCTTCTGGCTGGGAGACTTCATGACCAGAGGTCACAGACGCCCCTGCCACAATTCCTGACGCTAGACGGACATCTTCCTCTTCAGAGTCTGGGTCATGGTAAGACTGGAGGGATAAACAAGAAGTTATTGTAAAGGAACATATAAAAGGGGAAAGGACAGTGTATATTACAATAGGTTAAATACAGCTGCATAAGGCAAAAGCTATGGATGGCTATTTTACAGAATATTTGTGATATACAGTAGATTTGTAAACTTAACGGTGGTTTCTATCGCCCAAAAGTCTTGCAAAACTGTTATCTTCTCACCTTAAAATGTCTTCTTAATTGCATTAGAAAAACGATGAGGGAATATGAATGTTTTGATTCCTCTATACCTGATGAACAGCCAATTTGAGCCAAAACATTGCACTTTAGTAACAGTGGAAAATAGAAATCAGTTACAGTTTTTGGTGTCAGCATCTGGAAAAGATAGATCAGTTTTGCTCACTGCTAAGTTTAAACTTAACAATGCCAACTTGTGATTAAGTACTTCCTCTTAAAATGTACCAAAGCATCTAGTTATCACCAAGGTGAAGTAGGTTTAAAATGGACTTTAGCCAATAGTTTGGATAGGCTTCAATGAATCCATCTCTGTTGCAGTGTCAACATATCATGTACACAAATAAAACCCTGAATATAACACACAGAGTAAGGCAGTAAAATGTGTCAGATTCAACCCATGAAAGATACTGAGTGGCTTCCATCACGTCTACATTTCTAACTTATAAATTAAGTCAATCATCCTCAGGGCTTCACATACCAACTTTTAGACCAATATCAAATAGCTCATGACGTACCTTTAGCTCTGGTCCGTCATTCCCGTGTTGCTCATCTGAAAAGTATTAATATGGCAGAAGTAATGACAGTGTTAACTTGAGATGGACAGAGCTGTTCGCCAAATATAAACAGCTGCTTGCAACAGTTTAAGAAACGCAACGTTACAGCCACTTCTCTCCGTGCAGGTATTAGCCAGTGCAACTGACATACTTACCAGCTGTTACTCCTTCGACGAAGACTATCAGCAGAATGGTCAAAAAATAAAACGTTCTTGCCGTCTTTAAATACCTTTTATAGTCCATTGTTGACAAGCTAACAATCTGCTAGCTGTAGCTGCTGCTATTTCTATCACCAAACATTCAGTTACACTTGAGTCCCACTACGATACGTCGCATAAATAAACTCACACACACGCTCAAGAAAACGGAACCGATTTCTCTCTGGATAACACCTTGGGTAATTTGAGCTACTGTAGCTGTCAAACAAGCTAAAAAATTCCAATGCAAAGCTACGCTAGCAGAGTAGTAACTGGTTGAATTGACGTTTAGCTAGCTAACAAGCTAGTGTTACATAGCCACACAAAAGACCAACCAAACGGCGCAATATTTGCAAGAGACGCAACTCCTCTGTCTACAACTTCGTTGCCGAGTAGCTCTTGCTACTTCACAACGTCCGACTTTAACTGTGAGATGCAAAGTCTGTAGTGTTTGATTTATATTAGCCAGATATAGTTACTACTTAGCCACCAATATTAAGCCCCTGCTGCTGACCGACAGTTCCTATTCTCGCAATTCGACCAATCACTGCGCGTTTAATTTGACCGTAGCCAATGAGCGGGGGCCAAAGACGTGTCAGCGAATCAGGTGCGTACACAGATATGTTTCTAGTTGATGGGTTTGTCCACGACACCAAAACACGTTATTATCTAGAAGGTAGAGGTGGTTGCTTTGGACACATCATTAGAAACACCACAATAACCACATTAAAATCCGACCTTTAGAAGTATATAAAGAAAAGAAAAGAAAAATTTAAGGTGTATCAAACGTGAAAGAAATGTCTTGCCAGGATGCCACCCGATGGATTTTGCAATGAATGCTTTACTCTACACTTCTGTCACTTCTCTCCATCACACCAAAACATTTGGTTACTATGCAAACACATGATGGGTTCTTGAAGAGCTTCTTGAGAGCTTCAAGGAAGTAAAGAGCTCCAAAATAGTTTGTTATATAGCATAGTCTGGGGAATTTTTATGTTTTTACCATTTGTTTTATGCATCACTGTAGTTATGTGGTGTCCTGAGGCTTCTGTTTTGCTTTGTTTTATATGAACTCACCAAAGCATATTCCTATTAGCTATCTTAAAATGCAATCCTGAATCTTTAATTGTGATACCACTTAAGCAATTTCTTGTCCCTCCTGAATTGGCTGTAATATTGCTCTGTTGCCTAATGGTTTCAGCAGCTTCAGAATATTAGTTCCCTATTTAAATCCATTGCAGTCAGGGCTGACTTCTGTTACCACAAAGGAGAGGTGACTATGATCTGTTACGTTTGGTGTCTGTCTCTGACTCATAGTAAACCAGTGCACTTTGTCTCAGGCCCTATAAGCCCCACTAAAACCATTAGCACTCTGACCATTTGACCATTCTGACTAACCGGGGCTGTTAATTCTCACAGGAAATTAGTTGAATGAAACAGTACCTGGTCAGGGCTGTCAGCCACCTGATGAAGAGAGGGAAGTTACTGTAAGGAAGTCTGCACATTTAACAGTGGAGATTATGAGTTCATATGAAATACAAATATACACAATGGCAGACGGGAGAGAGACAGGAGTATAAGCAGTGTTTGTCACTACGACATGCAAAAATAAGCCAAATTTAAAAAAAACATGAAATGTTTTATTCAAATCTTATCTCCAGTCACCAAACCGATTTTTCCAGTGTGCATGCACTCTGTTAGGTCCTTTGCATGCATAAGCACTCATACCAGCACATGGGGATAATTAATAACTGCAAGTTTATTTACATGTTTTAGTGGTCATTTGAGAGGCAGTAATAAGACAAAGACATCATTTGAGAAAAAAAAAAACCCCATTCACAGTAAACAAGATAATACAAGGCAGGGAGTGACTCAGTTCACAAATGTTTCAGTGACACATTATTTGTTGTTAACACCCCACAGCTTTCCACAAGAGATGATATGAGATATGATCCTCCATGGGCGGTCGAAACTGTGAGAAACTGCACAGAATAAGATTAGACTTTTGCTGAAAGCCAAGAGAAGTACAGATATGTGCCAAAATGATAAAAATGGAGATTTTTCTATTCCAGGATTAATACAACTTTTGCCAGTTGACTATATCAACTGATATCCAGACTGTGAAGAGTACAGAGCCAAAAATCAAAACAGCATAAAGCCAAAGGCATTAGTGTCCAGATACTTTTGAAGCCATCATATGAGAGTGTATCACTGAAGAAGGCCCTTTATACAGTCAGCAATTTATTTCTTTAAAATGATCCCTTAAGAGTCCAACATATCTTTCATATGATCAAGTCTTTGGTACACAACTTGAGAATTCCATGCGAGCTTACACACAGGCTACTATATAGTATATAAAAGTGCTCAAACGTGTTTGTTCACATTTGTACACTGGCGAGTAGCACTTTTTGAAGTTGGATTCACACGTTAACACACCCAAACATCAATGGTTTAAAAATGTATAATGGACAAGAATATGAATGTGCCATAAAAACAGTGATGTCATCATTGCGTGCTCTGGTTAGCTGTTGAGGTGTACCACATAAGGCGTCCCTCCCTCACATATAACTCATAGTACAGTAGTACTTCATCACCTCTCCTCTCTCTGAAGTCCCAATCCATAAGGTCTGGACCCCTTAAAGTAACCCCGATTCACTCCCATGATCATTCTTATTCAATATTGTGACCATATGTTTACTTTTTAGGGCTTTTAATAAAAACATAAATAATAATCTCAGAATTTGTTATACAGAAAACAGACCTTAAATTTATTAAATTGTATGTAACTGATTGATGATTTAATAGAATTTTGAAATTATTTCAGCTCATTACTGCAGACACAACAAAGTGATTAGTGGCAATAAATCACAGTATACAACTGTAATACTTACAGTATCACATGATATTAAGAATCACAATATTGTGGCTGAAGTGCTGTGACAAACTGGGAGAAATAGTATATTTCCACAACAGTACAACAGTGGTATGTCCGGACACCAGAGATGACAAAGGATTCTTTCACCTGTACAACTGTCCGATACTTTAGGCTAGCTGTACCTGAGGCCCAAAATTCCAATCTGTAGCATAAGGCAGGGTGGAAAAAAGCGGAAAAGTCTGTTTTTATAAATCCAAGCACCTAATTGCCCTTTTTTCTTGTCTGACAATCTGTTTGTTCAACTAAGTGGAGAAAAAATGCGAGTGGTTTTTCCACACAGATTTAGCCAAAAGGGTTTCATCATTTTAAATCTGCCACTGGACTACTTGTATCTTTTGGCAGTTTTCAGGGCCAACCAATTGAGTGAAACCATGCAAGCGTACGGTCCAAGTACATCCAGAACCAGCAGATTCTACAGAGAACCAGGTGATGTCTTCTCACAGTGGTGAAAAAACTTTGGAGCAGTCCAGCATGCAGCAGGGCATGATGGTAGGAGTTTATCGTTGTACAGGTTTGATGACCCATTCTGCTGTAGGGTTGAGCTGGAAGAGGTCTTTCATATACGTTTCCCCATCTAGACATCTCTCCTCTGAGGGACGACAGATAAAGAGGAGAGAGAGACAGGCAGAGAGAGGAAAAGCATTGAGAGAGACACATGATGTAGTTACTATAACTATGATGGATTACTGCACTCGCCTATGGCTTTTAGACGCAAAACAGGGAGTATATTTTGTCACCTTTTGGCCTGTTGGATCACTAGCTGGGTTATCAGCAGAGAATACAAAATCTAAACATTGTGATTAATCCGTTTTTGGTAGGAGCAGAACTTACTGATGTTTCCACCAATCTCATAGAGACACAGCTCTTCCCGTTTCACTGTCACTGAACTGGGAGGACAAAGAGAGAAAGCATGAGGGAGAAAGGAAGTAAGAGAAAAAGTTAAGGATGGGCCTTATGTGTATTTGTACGAGTATGCAGTGCTGTATGTATACACATCACCTGTCCTGGCTGAGGAAGCGTATTAATACATCAGCAGCTTGCAGCTCTTCGGTAAGCTGAACTGCCATGGACACTTTACTGAACTTTGGTGCTTGGACTCGAATAAATCCGTGCGAACTCTCCTGGTTGTAAACAAAGAGACAGAGTGACAAAGAGAGACACGCAGTCAATCACACAGCCATAAACACTGTCCTCATCACACACAAACACTCACATGAGACAGGGACATCAGACAATAAGAATGCGGACTTGGATAAATTCCTGCTCTTCTGTTTAACAAACTCTAAACACTGTCTGGTCTCACAGCATTTAGCTGAGCATGCAGGGTCAAGTGTCGCTGTAGTTACTCATTCACCACTATATTGTCAAGAAGAACAGTACTCGGTAATATGATGCTATACTCTGCTAGCTTAGCTGCCCTTCAGTATTATAACCTGTTTGCCAAAGACCTTGATTGTTTATTGATTTCTTTAGTGCCTTGGAGCAGAATAGTAAGGGAGTTGATTAGTGGAACTGTATTCTAGAAAATGCGAAATGATCCCTGTTGGTGATCATCAGATTCACGTCATCAGCAACGGCACAGTCAGGTGAAATCTGGGTAGGGGCAAAGCTGATTGCCAGACCAATGCCTTTTTTATATATATATATATACACAAGAAAGGATTAGGATTGTGAGGGCAAATCATTTCATACATGTATATATAGTATCTTATGAAGACCATCCTGATGCACACATGTTGCACCACGGGTTAAATATACCCACATAGGAACAACATTCCTATACATCACCACTAGATGTCACTATTTCTCAATAGACTGTATATACGATCTACTCAGAGCAGCACTGTACATTATGACCACCAGGGGATGATTGGTTGGTATCAAATTGTAACTATTTAGGTTATAATTGTGTCTTACTATTTCAATTTAGCTATAATTTATTTATCTAGCACTGCCACACATGGTCAGTATTCAAAAGATGTAGGGAAACCTTTACTGGTTGTTTACTGGTGATACTGGAGTTGAGGCATACAGTGCTCTACTATTAAACAAGTCGGATATGTGTGTCAACTAAATGATACATTCCAATCATTACATATTATACAGAATAACAATATATTTGGTTTACACAACAATGTAGACAAAAATGTGTAGTAGGTGTTACGTTGTTTAAATAATAATAAACCTACTGTGAAATACATTTAGAATTATAGTATCTCATTGGCACATTTCTAAGTAGGATTATTAACGGTTATTTCTCGAAATAGGTCACTGACAGCTAAATAACCATAAAATGAAAACTCCCACCTCTGGGACAGCTTTATCAGATGGTTTGTCTGTGGTTATCTTCTTCAGCAGCTTTCTTACGGCTCTCTCTTTATTTTGTTTCCGCTGACTTTCCATGTTTTGTTCTCTCACCTGGGTCACAATGAACTTGGGGATCTGGAGACAAGAGACACACACAAAAGTGAGATTTGATACCCTTAGTACACACTGTCCCACCCTCCATACTCCATGGAAAAATAAATCTAGATGCTTTTGTGAGTAACTATGCCTAACCAGCATGCATTGAGAAATAGTGTTCTCCATTGACAGTTTGTTTATAGTGGTGACTTGAACGGCAGAATAAATGAAGCTAGAGGGCTCTTTTTGGTGCTTACTGTCCATAGGAGATTCTGGTATCTAATCAGCAGCCGGACGATGTTGGCCGTGCTGGTTGCCATGGAGAACTCCTGTTGTTCTGTCACCTTGGAGCGGAAGCCTTTGAACATGAAGATGTTGGGCGCCATGACAACAGAGACATTGTTGAGGGTCATCTTGTTCTTGGCCTGATGGTCAATGACACGCTTGAAAAACTCCACGAGTGCCTGGGGGAAGCAGACAGAAATCTAATTTATAATATAAATAGTGAAGAGATTCTCAGTTATTGAAGTGAAAATGCTACGTGAAGCACTTTTCAAACTAAGTGTGCATCTACCTTCAAAGTATCTCGATTGGCCTCAGGTAACAAAAGGACCAGCAGGTTCAAAGCCTGCAGCTGTTGCTTCTTTGTGGGGAGCTCTGTAAACACACACACACACAGAAAAGTTTTTCAGTTCATAGTCTCATAATGTGGCTGTAAAGCTCTTTTGATTAGGCAGAATACTTCATGAACAGATGGTACTCATACTGTTGACAGCAATAAATGCGTTGAGGTATTCCACAGTCAGTAAAGGATGGGGTAATTCCCTGATGAACAGCTTCAAAAGGCTAGCAGCATCGTGCTGTTTCAAGTGTTGCCATGGGAACATCCCATCATAGAAAGAGGACTCGAGCTCCTGGCACAGTGACTGGGTTTGGGACAGACACAGATACACACAGGCAAGCTTGTTCCAATACTTCATCATCAACCTCAAGGACAATTCATTTTAATGTTGATATCAACCTTTCTTTACTCTGTTAATGCTACAAACCCAACAATTTTATAGCATGTATGTCGTGGTGGCAGTCAAATGCTTTAACCAACCTTGACTCTAATGGCCGCTCCAGGGATCCGTAGCAGCCCCTCTGTGTCCAATCCTTCCTCCTCAATATGACTGATAAGCTAGGGATGAGGCAGAGAGAGAGAGAGATTGCTGTAATGTTGAATTGTCCATGTCTCAGACGAACAATGTAACTGGCTGGCGTGCTCACCCTCTGCAGTATGAATGGCACTTTGGTCCCAGGAGCCCGCTTCTGGTCCTGATCCAATAAAGTTGCAAGGGGAACAGCAAATAGACCACTTTCTGCACAAACACAAATATTTAGTAAAACAGAAATATCTTCATACGCTGCATTAACTATACATGTTTACCTGGAAGAAATAGATAGTAATTTGTACTTGTTTTAGCTATTTTTAATGGCTGTGTGTGTGTGTGTGTGTGTGTGTGTGTGTGTGTGTGTGTTTGTGTGTGTGTACCTTTAGTCTTCACTTTGACAGCTTTGTGAGCCTTAACATCTATCCCAGCAGTGTCAAACAGAGCAGTCATCTCCACCAGAACCAGTCTACGCACCTGAACATAACATTACAAACAGACAAAAACGTATAAGACAATGATTTTAATATAGTAACTGGTTTTAGAGACAAATCAACTAACTCATCTCCTATGGGGCAATTTGTCTCATGAAGGCTTATCATAAAATAAACATGACATGTACAATCAAACAAACAATCACATGCAAGCAGTTACCTTTTTCATATCCATAGGAGACAGGTCCCCTATTCTGGTCTGACCTGTTTTATCTCGGAGCAGCTTAAAGTTCTAGAGAAGAAAAACAAAGAGAGAGAGAGACAGAGGGGCGTCAGTGACAGCGAGAGAAAACGTTAAAAGTAAACACTGTATGAGAAGTGACTACAGACCTTTTATAGAACTCATAGAACTGTGGAGAAAAGTGGCAATAATCTGTTATACCAGCTTCAACCACTAGATGGAACTACAGACCAGCACTAACACTGCTCACACACACAAATGCTGCTTTCTGATATGCTGAATAAAAGTCTGTTAAACTGTACCGTTTAACTATAACCAACTGTTACTGTTATACATACTATATTCTAATGTATGTTGTTGTTGGGCTTTACATTTCATTCTCCACTCTATATTCTGTTTCCATTACATTACGAGACTAAATTCTTGACAAAACAACACAACACAACCTGATGAACTTTTAACTAAAAGCATTTTCAACACAACCTGTAGCTCCACAATAGAGCATAATGTTAAACTTGTGGTCATAAAGTAAATACCTCTCTTGTTGTAAAACTGTGAGACAAACATACATCCAATGCTGGCTAATATCCAACTATTTCCATCATTAATCTGATAATATTACATTCAGGTGCAACAAAGACCAAAAAAACATTTAGTCACACCTAAAAATGACAGTGAGCAGTAAAAAAAACAAAAAAACAATCGTATGCAGTAAGGTTGTTAAATTTCTGTTGTCAGATCTGTTTCTGGTTTCTCTAGCAATCATTGACCCACAACAATTAATAAGTTATCAATACAAGCTCTAATATAACCCTACACATATGAATGCTTACAGCAAGAGAGCAATTCAAAGTGGCATTGCATATGTCTGCATGCCAATGCATTAAATCAGTGTACGCAGTTTACGTGTGTGTGTACAGGGTATGTGATTCACCGGTAGTTTGTCGTCAGGTGAGTTGGGGCTAGCGGTAACCTTTAACCTCTGGTGGTTGTCCCTGTAAGTGAGCGCCTGCTCTGAAAATGCCACTTCAACGTTCAATTCTGTCTCTGTTTCTGTTGAGACACAGACAAAAAAGGAAATAAAAGATACAACCGCACAAGTAGTGAAGTACAGATGTGTTTATGTAGGTAAAGTGAAGATGTATATACACAGATGGGCAATAAAATGTGTTTTTCTGTAGTTAGTGCCTCACTGTTTAAGTCACTGCAGCAGAAAGAGGAAGAAAGAGAGGCCTGCTGTCTTTTCTGTACCTAAAACTACTCTATTGGTGAATGAACCCACATTTTTAGGCTTTACCTGAATTCTCCACTCATTCTACAAGGATGTACAATACAGAAAAGTTTATAATGAGTCACTAAGCGCTGTTGTGTTGTATTGTTTTCTATTGCATTGTATCGGATCACATTGTATCATGTTTTAATCTTTTCTATTCTATAATTTCCAAGATGTGTGTGTGAGTTGCTAGGCAGAAGTTTATTTGGGCCTCAGCTTGTCATTCTCCATGCTGACTCATACTGTATGTGTGTGTATGTGTGTGTGTGTCTCTGTGGAAGTATGTTGCACATACCAGCTGAAGTAACATCTTTTTGTCCGTTCTCACTTCCCCCAGGCTCCTCAACCTGCAGCACACAGCGCAACACGGACACATAACTGTACAGCACACAGTGTAATGTTCAACCAGTCACAAATTCACACAGACCCCAACTGTTACATTTTTCAAGTTACATATTATCTTGTCTGTTAATTAATGAACAAACTGTGCATCTAAGTGAAAAAAGTGACTCTTGGTTCAAAGCTGTTTATTCTGCTGACTGGAGTAGTTTGGAGTAGCAGTAGTACACTTAATTCTACCCAAATTAAAACATATAATTTCCATATATTGAATATGAATCCTGTCAGTCAAGTGTATTGAAGAGACTTGATTTTGCAGTAATGGAGTTGGATTTGGTGGTGTAACAAACAGCTTGGTAACAGGTTACTAATTACCACCAGACTGGAGAAGTAACAACAAACACAAAGCTAGCAACGCTGTGACCACTTCCCTTGTGTGTTGTGGTGGGATGTTCAATTCATGCTATCAGAGAGGGAGGAGATCATGAAGGAAAAATAGTATCAATTTCTTTTTCATGTCCCTTATCCAACCTGATTTCATGTCCCTCATAATCACTGCTTACTGTGACAGACATCAATTAACACAATTCTGAAAAGAGGTAATTGACATTTTGGGAAATACACTTAGTTTTCTTGCAGAGAGTTAGATGAGAAGATCAATACCACTCTCATGTGTATCAAATAAATATAAGGCTAGAACCAGCAGCTGGTTAGCTTATCTTGGCATGAAGATTAAGCTAAGCAGGGGGTAGCAACTAGCCTAGCTTGTCGTTTTTCCTGTAGCCTCTGCTTCATGGAGTCTCTGCTGTTTGCCTACAGGAAGTTACGCCGAGCCAAGAAATAGTCTGGCACATAACCCCCCCCAAAACCACAACTTGTCGTTTTTATACTTCATATTTTGTACGAATTAAACAAACTCGATATAATGCATTAATTAGTGAGGTTTAGAGGTGCTGGTAGGTGAATTTGTTAACTCTGGACAGAGCCAGGCTAACTGTTTCTTTAATTAGGTCTTACATTTTGAGTCACAAAGTTGAAAATGTTAATAAAACAGATTTGTTTGATAAATAAATTCTAGCCAGTGTCACAGTTTACAGCAAAGGAAGCAAAGCAGCTGAACACCTGTAAATGTCACTTCTCTGACATTTCAAGTTTACACTCTCAGATACTTTTTCATGTTGATATAACAGAATTAGTTTGTGTTCATGTGTGTGTGTGCATCGCCTAACCTTTTTAGGAGGTCTGAATATATCCCTAACATCAGGAACGTGTTGCCGGTTGCGTCGCCGTAGCAACGTCTGCTGGAGTGATGTCACACGACGTTCTACAGCGGCCGCCTGAGTTCTGGTCAGAGTGGACAGGAACACAGCGCTGTCTTCTTCCTGTCAATCAATCAATCAGACTCAAGTATGAGACAATATCTATACAGTATATCCATCCATCCATCAAATGCCTTCTTCAGTCTGTCTTTTTTGTACACATTCTTACTCATATGCTATGCTTTGGAACCTGCTTATAAGTAAACAGTACAGTATATGCTTCAGTGAGCATATACTGTGGACTGCAAATATGAAACTATGACTCAACCTGGACTCAGGTCTAACTATTTCAATAAGGGATACATGGTTGACACCTGATCCAGGTCAGCTGCCAGTGAATCATCAAACAGCCGTGCTAGCCCCGCCTCTGTAAGCCACGCCTCCTCCTGCTCGCCTTCTGAAAGAGAAAATGGGAGGGATTTATTTTTTTATTTTTTTTAAATTTAGTTCATGAGACAGTGCATCACTATAAAAAAATGGGGACAGTAGCCTCAACTTATCCCTGTGTAAAACACTTTTACAGGTGCAGGAAAGGGAAAGGAGTAACCGCAGACAGAGTTGGACACACATACTATAGAGGAAGTGTGTGTTTGCTCCAGAGAACAATAGTTTTCATAAACAAGCTAAATAAGACTCACAGAAATATGCACAAGAATTGCATACCTCTTGTGCATGGTGACACAGAGCTGGTCTGCACAAGTCTGAGCTGGCAGGGTGATTTTGATAAACAACTAGCATTTACATTTAATAACAGTCTCTCCAGATCATTCTGCTTCAGAACATGTGACACTAAAATACTTTCCAATTTAAGTTATGTAGATAACTAGATTATGTTGTTTGTCTAACCTTTCTATTTCTTTCCAACTTCAATTCTTTTTTTTTTCAGTTTTGATTTCTGTTCAAATGGACATTTGTATGTGTGCCAGTAAAACTTCTACTGCTGACCCTGACCAGGTTACTGGTCTCATTTTGAACTTTAATATTTTCAGAAATACAGTAGTTGAGTTGCTCATAATCACACATCTGGATGGATTACTCAACAGACATACCATTCCATGTCTGGAACCACACATATACCCAAACTAGCCTATGATCAAACTGTATTATCACTTCTGTAAGTACAATGCTCTAAATCAAGAATATAAACACACAATGTGCAACACTAGCAGATGTAAGAAAAGAGGAGATTTATGTCTCTTTAAGGTCCATCCATGGACACGGTGTATCCTACCCTCAGGAATTTTCTGCTGCTCCTCCTCTTGCACTTCTCCTTCTCCTCCACCTTCTCCCCTCGCTGCTCCTTCTCCTGAGCTAGTGATATTCTCCACCTCCTTCCAATAGTCGTCCATCTCAAGCTCGTCCAGAGAGTCCTGTGAGACATGTGAAGGCACACAAACATGGGGATTTCATCGTTTACAGATTCAAGTTCTCATACCTGTTTCAGTGTTTTTTGTTGATGTGCCAGATGTGATGAAAAAAGATAACAAATAACTGCTCAAGACTCACAGCCAGTCTGAACAAGCCTCACAAGTGATGTGTAGTTTCTCTCAGATACACACACACAGACCTCAGAGCATGTCTCTCCAGTTCACTCTGCTTTTCCTAAAAAGGCGTTCAACTTTTTTTAATTTTATTTGTTGGTTTATCACCGAGTCTCCACGCTGGTGTTGAGCCAATGCTCATTCTCAAGAAAATCACCAGAGAGACTGAAAATACATCCCTGAGAGCCACACATTACTTAAAACATATGATGGACAACAATTGTATGCCTGCCAACCAAACCCCCTGTAAAGTTTTAACAGTTACAATTTAGACATTTATAGCAGACATTCTTAACCCAAGTTAGTAGAGAAGGTTGTTGCTTGTGAATCCCACTACCACAATACTGGGCTGATAACTAACGTAAAAGCATTAATATTTATGGAGGGCAAACAATATAGAGTCCTAAAATAGTTTAATAATGAAACTATATTATTTGTTTATATGATGCAGAAATACACTTTATAGAGCTTTAGAGTACATTTTTTTGTTGTTTATGTTAACTGGCCCCATTTGCTGCTTTTTATTTCTTTTTGACAAGCTTGCTGAGACATCTCCATCCGCAACATCTGTATACCGAGCTCATGAATCAATTTATTATCTCTGGATAATGCAAGCACCTTATGTCAAAAAGTCTGACCTGTCCCTTTACCTTCTTGACATAAAAGCGTGTGAGCCAAGTATTTTGCATGCCAATATGTGGATTGGACAAGTGCCAACATCTACCTTGGTCCACAAGTGGGTGACCACAGTTTTTGAATGGCAAACAACAGCAGCAGTCTGCAGTGGTGTGGGATTAGGAAACAAACAAAAGGAAAAAATTGTCCTAATAAAGAGCTCATTTTAATTTACTTGCCACGCCGCTCTCTTGCATTTCCCATAGAGGCAAGACTACAGAGAATGTAAGACTGTCATTTTAAATCATACACAGCAGCAGTGTAACTTACAAAGATCCTAACTTTGAGAGACTAAAGACAGCAAAACAACATCACAGTACAATGTACACTGTTTTATTGACAACGCAGCTCTTTTGCACCAAAGATTTCCCACAAAACATGAATTCCACAGTTGGAACTAGTTGAATGTTCAGCAAATCTGCTCACAAGTGAGGCACTACCACAAATTCATCACATCACCATTCACAGCCTACCTGAGAGTTGCAGCGCTGACATGTGGGTCGCGGTCTGGACCTGGAATTGGGACTGTGCCTGGGGCTGGAGCCTTGCTTAGGGCTGGAGGAGGGCTGAGACCTGGGGCAAGCGGCAGCACTTGGGTTGGGTAGTGACGATGGGTCAGTGCTGGTGGTTTTAGTACTACTGGTGGTGGTGGTGGAAGGCCCATATCTGTCTACATGATGTGTGTTCTGGTTGTGTTGAATAGTGTAGTGGCCTGTCCTGCGGCTACAGGAGAGACAGACACAGACAGGTGGGGACAGAGACAGGTAAGTAAGACAGTTAGAAAGATACAAAATCTGGTTTCAGTTGATAAAAACCTTGCAACCTGGTGGACATGTCCCAAAAAAAAACTATTAATCTTGATTTAAAAGAATCTGCTCGAATCTGACTTGCTGCAGGCCATAAGGGTTTCACTTTTAGCTGCGCACTTTGCACCTTGTTTACCAGTGACGTTACGATTAATGCTCATACCAGCACCTATCATAAAAATATCCCTGGATTAGAAATGTTAGATTACCTGAGAACCGACTGTGTTTGTTGTGTGCTGTAAAGAGGTGTGTATGCAGCCATGTTCCAAAGGGCAGGTTTTGTCTTTGCTTGGATTTAGATTAATCCTGCAGTGGCAGGACAAGAGAGAGAGACACCTTTTGACACAAGACGGTCAGTGAGTCAGACAGGCAGAAGTTGGCCAAAGACTCTAACTAAAGACGAGCCAGCAGTATGTTGAATTCCCAGCCCGTCAGCTGTTGAGGACGGCCTCAGCAGGGACTAAGAATAGCAGCTTTCACACAGCTTCTCATCTCAGCATGTTTAGCCCAGCCTAGCCTAGCGTAGCCTAGCTACGACTGTGTAAACCATTAGCACTGATTATAGTAAGGATGACCTCATACAGGTTGTGTTATCGTGTATGATCATACTGATTACACACACAGACACTCCTAGATGTGCCGCACCCACCCATATGACAATCAATACACAACTCAATGATGTTACGTGCGGTCATGGAAAGGGTGAGACACATGCCATGGCTTTAGTATTTGTTGCATGAGAGGCCTTTTCCAATTCATTCATTCTATACAGTGTCTAAAGCCACACAACTGCTGCTAACACTACCATTAGGAGTACTCATACTACTTTGTACTGTATTGTATAATTATAACGTGAAAGAGTGACAACAAAGAAATTGGTCAAAATGATATGTCACCTCATCAAAATACATTACCTTGGGGTATTTGGCGGAGTTGCACACATTACTGGTAAATAAAATTAAATAAAATAGCTGTTCATCCCAACATAAAAAAATATGGGTCTTATTTTTTTTGGCTTTGTTAATGTCCGACTGAATGCCCCCTTTGTTGTGACAGGAAGTTACACTACCAGCATTCTCTCTCTCTGCTTCTCTTCCACTTTAAGCTACAGAGTTATTACGGAGTGAGCAGCTGCAGTTATAGTACAACCATGGACTGATGGTGTAGCTGCCTACAGCAGGTCTGCGGTTTCTGTGTCCCATACTGATCATCATCCATCTACTCAACAATCATCAGTCTAGTCTCACCTATCCAAACACGCTGAGAAAGAAAATACAGAGCTGTATATTTGTTAATGACGCTGTTAAAAAGTTAAAAAGCAAACCAAAGTAACAGCTGAAAGTGGATGATTTGTTGATTTGATTACTTATATCACATTTAAAAGCACTATACGCAGTGAACTGATGTTTCAAAGGAAAAAAGGGAAATACAAAACTGGCTTAATAGTAATGCTGTAAGTATAGGTCACAATTTCAGAGGTTGTAGGCTATAACATAATGATCTAAAAAGGGTGTCTCATTTGTGGGAGATGACACATTAACATAAATTGAGTGAATTAAAAAAATGTCTAGACTGCCCAGTCATCTGGAAATGGGTGCAATGCAAAAAATAATGACATTTCAAATATTTAGCCACCAAATTTGGAAACTCTTGAATAACAGTCTGTAAAAATATCAGGACAAGAAAGTAACTATTCTGAGATGAAATGAAGTAAAAGGAAATAAATTACCCCGTGAGGCTAACTGCGAAGTCAGACTGAACCACATCGAGTCGATGTGCTGTATTCATTAATTTGGTATTACACTGAGGGTTCATGCCGAGCCAAGGCCACATACCGCAGCAGACTTCCTGCCATACACACACACACACACACACACACACACACACACACACACATACTGTGTACATACTAATAAAGTGATAAAAACACTGGTAAATATATACACACACACACATACTTTGATCTGGTTTTAACAAAGAACATTTTTTTTAATGTATTTTACCAACAATTGACCTCCTCCTCTCCTTCCTTCTGCTAATCCCTTTCCTTTCCCACTCCTCTTCCTCCTCCTCTTGTTATGTACTTCCACTCCTCCTACACCTCACCTGGGACTTGCATCTCTCCTTTTCCTGTCCACTTGGTACGTTGTAGTTCACCCTTGCTTTCTTCCTTGTTGTCCTATATGTCTCTCTCCTCATGGTACCATCTTCCCTCCTTTCTCCCCTCCTCCCCCACAGGATTTAGTCTAAGCACTGTGTGATAACACACGCAGAAACATGCTTTTTGACTCCTCTCTGTCCCTCTTTGCTTTGATAATAGCAAACTTAGCCTTTAGCCTTATTAAAGCCTCACCAGTTGAAATGTTTTCATTTGTGAGGAATGGCAAAAATGTCCTTGTTTTCTGATATACTTGATAAGATTTGTTTACCTTGGAAGCAGATTTAAACCTGGCAGACACACGTATGAGCTCACAAGATGAGTTAATCATTTACCTTCATCCAGAGCTACAGTATGAAGAACGCTTTGACTAAATCATAAATCAGAGATTAGCAAACACGCAAACACACACACACACAAACATATTAACACACATATTAGTTTCACAGTGTTGGTAGTTGGAATTATTGAAGACATTAAGCAGTGGTTTATTCCGCTACTTAGGGCCAAAGTATGACATTTAATTACCAGTGTGTTCACACTGATCTTACATTTGTACTATTTTTAGCTATGCTAGTGGCATGGCTCTAAGGACGGCAATGGCTATGTCGGTCTCTTGGCTGGTCTGCCACTTTTGGTCCAGAGTCAACCAACAACTATTAGATGGATCGCCGTGAAGTTTTGTACATACATTCATGGTCCCCAGAGGATGAATCTTAATTATTTTGCAGATCCCCTCACTTCTCCTCATGTGCAAACATGACTTTGACATTTGTGCTGAAATTTGGTGCACAAACTTATGTCCCCCTTAGGATGAAATGTAATAACGTTCTTGATCCCTCAACTTTCTATATAGCACCATCATCAGGTCAAAATTTGAATCTGTCCAATACTTTGGTTTATGACCAAATACCTGCAAAACTAATGACATTCCCATCAGCCTCAACTGTACTTGTATGTTAAGTGCTAATTAGCAAACGTTAGCATGCTAACATGTTAAACTATGATGGTAAACACAGTAAACATTATACATGCTAAATATCAGTATGTTAGCATTGTCATTATGAGGATGTTGACATGCTAACATTAGCATTTAGCTCAAAGCACCACTGTGTCTAAATAGCATGGCTGTAGACCCTCAGTCTTGCTAAGGTCTGTGGATGGATTGCATTCTGTAGTTTAGTGGCGGTTTGGTGTCAGTCCAAATCTGTCTGATACACGACAAAGAAAAAAAGCTGACAAGAAATAGTTGTAGCTATTGATTGATTATAGAAGACTGTGATGCAACATCAGCCACATGCTCTGAACGATCTGATTGGCTAAGACACTCATGCTTCGTTTTCTATTTAACTATGATCCTGTAGTTCGAGAAAACATATTTACAGCCATGTTAAAAATTAAGCTTAGCAGCTTCCAAGTAATCGTTCACTGAGCGATTTGTCAACCTCAAAATCAAGAGCAAGACAGGCATGCCTCCTCTGAGTGAATCGGTCATGATACCGAGATTTTGTGTGTGTTTTTGGAGTGCGGCTATCCCAGTTCATAAGCTGTGAAAGTGCAGTTAAAAAACACCCACAATAATGCAAAGAAATTATTCAAAGCTTTACATACGATAGTACACATGACTTTGCACATGCACTCAGAGAGGTCAGGTGGGCTGCCCTTGTGAGTAAAACAAACACATTCTCTCTCTCTGGCACACATGCACAAATGACCTTTAAAGGAAAACGGCGTCGCAGCTGTGTGTAATTGTTCTACTCTTTGTACCTTTATCCACACACCTTTTATCACCTGCTCAGAGCTGCAAAAGTAAATGCCACACTGCAAGGTGAAAACATGAATAGAAGGAAACGGGATCACACAGCAAAGAGCAAGTTCAGCACTGATGAGCTGAATATGAGTCAACATCTGAGGAAGTGAACTATTATTTGAGCCCACATGACCTCAGAGTATCACTCAGTGACAAAGCTCCCAACTAAACTGACAGCAGCACGACATGATACTGCATGATTTATATAAAAAGATAATGACAGATTTTATTTTTGAGAGATAGACAGTGGTGGAATATAACTAAGACATTTTTTTCAGGTACTATAGAAATTTGAAGTACTTTTTACTTTACTTGAGCATTTCCATATTATTTGTACTTCTACTCTACTAGATTTCAGAGGGAACTACAAAGTACTTTTTACTCCACTATATTAATGTGGCAGCTGGATTTACTTTGCTGATTAAAATTTGACATGCAAAACACACTATCAACTTGTAAAATATGATGTAGTGTTATAGATTAACCAACAAACAGTACATAAAGCAGCTAATATTGGTCTCATCTTGACAAGCTTACAACATTAACATAAAGATGCCGCTTATAATATAATATTATATAATAAATTAACACTCTGGAAAAGGCCATTCTTGGTGTTTGGGTATATTTTGCTGATAATATTTATTTTTACTTAAGTCAAATTTCGAATGCATTAATTGTAAGTAGTGAGTATTTTACACAATGGTATTACTTTTACTTAAAGGAATACTTCAACATTTTGGGAATTACACTCATTCACCTTTTTGCTGAGAGTTAGCCCAGAAGATCGATCCCACTCACATGTCTGTGCGGTAAATATGAAGCTACAGTCAGCAGCCGGTTAGCCTAGCTTAGCACAAAGACTGGAAATGGGAGGAAACTGCTAGCCTGACTTAGTCCAAAGGTAACAAAATCTGTCTACCAGCTCCTCTAAAGCTCACTAATGAACACCAGTGTAAAAATGACATGGTGGTTTTACATTCAGATATACTGTACATGTGGTTTTAGCTTCAAATGTATTGTACAGACATGAGTGGTACACATTAGTGAGTGGCACTGATCTTCTAATCTAACTCTCACAGAAAGCATATAAGCGTATTTCCCAAAGTGTGAAAAATTATCTTTTTAAAGGATTTAAAGTAGCTCTTCCACCGCTGAAGATGAATGTGGTAGAGTTATTTTTATGATTTGGCAGCTTCAAAAAGTGAACAATGGACAGCTGAGGATGTTTTGCAGCCAACATAAGAGGAGGAAAAAGAATTGTGCCTGTGTGTGTGTGTGGTATTCCCATTTAGATCAACAGGTGCCAGCTGCCCTCTGTGGAAAACAGAGGCTGCCTCTGTTCCCCCTCTCACAGTTGCTGGTCTCAGCAATGACACACTGGTTGAATAACTCATCTGCCTTCAGTTCTGATGAATCTACACCACATAATATGTTCCTCCTTTTTGCTGGAAGTCTGAATGAGTTTGTCTTTGTCAATCTTTCTGTCTCCATCCCTGTCTGTTTTTTGCTGCAGTCCATGCTCGTCGGACGTCTTGTAACCTTTCACAGCTTGTCTTCCCTTTCTGCACATGTCATTTCCTGTGCAGCATTGTGTTTCTGCTGTGGGGTTAGGCTGTCTGTTGCATCACACAGTGAATTAATCTAAACCATGTGTGTCCACTGACTACTTTTTTTTACCACATAGATGCTTGGGGATTAGTGCTGGTTCCTACACGACAATGGAAAACATAACGGAGACACGCTTCCCTTTAGCTAAAAGCTGAACTTCTCCTTCTCCTTCCATTTGAATGACCCCCCCCCCCCAAAAAAGACATCCACATGCGAGACTCCCAGCGTAACCTAAGGCTCCTTAGGTCGGATGTCCAGTGCTGGTAAAAGGCCAGATGCTTTCTGTCTCTCTGTCTCCCATTTCCTGACTAGAGAAAACAATGACCACAAAACTAAGCCTTCACGTCATCCTAGACAGGACACACACACACACACACACACACACACACACACACACACACACACACACTCTGATGTGGGAGGTGAGACAAAAGCTGGCTGTAAGGTGATGCTGTTTTTTTCTAGCTAGCTGGACAAACCATCTGGAACACACACGCACACACACACACATACATACTGTACTGTATATACACACACACGTACACACAGAGGCAGGTGTGACCGTCTGAATGCCAGCTGGGATGTTTGCTCTGTGAGATGTTTACTTTCACCACACCACGGTTGTTGACGGCAGCTGTTTGCTGATCTAAACATGTACTGGACACACACAAGAGCCAGCTCAGCGTGGACAAATAAACAAATGCACTCCGTTATAAATAAAAGACTGTAACTGTACAGTTGTTTCCATATAAACCTAGTTCCCGTTCAGTGTTTCCTCTGTGACAGCACCTCAAAGTGGAAAAATATTTTCCTCAATGTAAGAAGCTGACAAGGAGGTGACCATGCCATGAATAGTATTATAGATGCATACTGTTGCATACAGAGAGAACAAAAATTAAAGGAAAACGTGAATACATGAATGGAGGAACATAACAAATACAGGCCTCACTGAACGTTTTTTTGTGAAAATGAACAGATCTCAACCTAACTGAAACACCTATGGGAGAATTTAAACCAGTGTGCCCGACAGTGCTCTCCACCACCATCATAAAACTACCAAATCAGGGAATATCTTTTCGAATAACAGCGTTCATCCCTCCAGCAGAGTCCCAGAGACTCGGAGCATCTATGCCAAGGAGCACTGAAGCTGTTCTGGTGGCTCGACATGGTCCAACACCTTATTAAGACGCTTTATGTTGCTTTTCCTTTCATTTGTACCCATTTGTATATGATCGTGCTAAAACAATAAACCAATTTTGATACCCAATTAAATATTTAAGCCATTTATCAAGCAAAAAAGCCAAACATCTGCTGGTTTTAGATTCTCTAATGTGATGACTTACTGCTTTTCATCATTTTATAACACTGTAAAGTAAATATATTTGGGTTTTGGATGGTCAGTCAGACAAAACAAGACATTTGAAGACGTCACATCGGGCTGTGAGAACTTGTGATGAGCATTTTTCACTAATTTGTGACAACTGAATATATTTAACAATCAGTTGCAATAAATTATGACAGGTTTATTCATGATGAAAATAAGAAACAATTGCAGCCATAGTATATTTTACTGCATCAAGTGACATCAAATCAAACTCCTTTTAACCTGTTGGTCCTGCTGCTATGTGGTACGCTGTTCCTGACAGTTGTTTTCCCCACAAGTTTAGGGCTGCAACTAAAGACACATTCTCAATATTGATTATTCTGTTGGTTCTTTTCTCAGTCAATTAATCAGTTGATCATTAAAATGTCAGAAAATAGTGAAAAAGGCCCTTAATTGTGTAAAACACAACAATGTTCAATTTACAATGATGCAAAAACAGAGAAAGGTAGCAAGTCCTAACATTTGAGAGCTGGGACCTTCAAATATTTCAATCGAATAATCGTTTCAGCTCAATAACTAACAGGTTATTTTATATTTCAAACACTAAACACTGATTCAGAGCAATGGTTTTTATATTGCACACTCAGGCCTACAGTGGTGCAGAAGAGTTAGATTGACAACCTTGCAAAAAAAAAAAATCTGGGCTAGTATAACAAAGCCAAGGTTAACCTGCTGATCTGCTGATTAGGAGTGTGGTAAAGGAAAAACATAACCCAAGGGCGGAGTTGAGGCCGATCATGGAAATAAAAAAATTTAAAAAGCAGCCTGCCTGGGTGCAATGAATCAGGTTCTACTGGGTTCTAGTTCTCCAGCAGGATGCAGTTAGCACGCTGAAGGCTGGTGGGTTTCATTCAACATATTCTCCACAGCTCTCAAGTTCAAAAATGAGGAAAATAACGCTATCACTGTGACCTTTGCCCACTCTCTCTCTCTCTCTCTCTCTCTCACACACACACACACACAGTCACCTTTAGCCGCTACTGCCCTCACTTTAAACAACTTCACGCCCTCATATGTCCCACCTGGGCACGGTGGACTCAGGGTCCTGGGCTGACGGAGAGCTGGGAGCACACAGTCCAGTTTTCCGCAACAGTTCCGCGTTGCTGTGGTAACCCGTTAAAACCACTCCCTGGGACTGCTGCTGCTGCCGACTCATGTTTCTCCTCCTTTTCTTCTTTCTTCTCCTTTACACACTGCTGACATCCACTCACTAACTGATAGGTCACCTATCTATTCCCCTAATACTGTGTCGATCTATCGGTCTATCTATCCAGGCTTTGCATCGCTGGACTGTTAAATTGCCGTCTCATTCTGACATCAAACTCTCCTCCTTCTTTGCCTCCGTCTCCCTCTTGTTCTCGTCTTTCTCTTCAACTTGTGTGTGTACGTGTGTGTGTGTTTGAGGGGCACTGCAGCACAGGGGCTGGATTACAGATTCAACACAGCGCAGGGATTGGCTGAAAGCGCAGGGCGAAGTTTCACAGCTGGTGGCGCCCCCTTCTGCTACAAGACTGTGCTGACTAACTTCCTGGTGCAATGTTTCAATGGAGGCTATTACAAAATGTATTGATTGAGGATGTTTGGTGGGTGTTTCCATAAATGATCAACAAATAATTTAACATCATGCATCTCTTTATTAAGTGCACACCCACTTCACAAGCTGCTGCATACACAGGGTCTTGGACAGTGACACGTTTTGACCTGAACTATTAACTTAACGTGTTGATATTAAGCTATTTAAGGGTGCCTACATATTTATCTGGTGGACAGTGTAGGAATCATAGGCCTTTTTAAACACACTTCCCCACTTTTTGGACAGTCCTCACAAACATACAGCCAAACAAAGTAAGGTCCCTGACTGTCCAAATGATCATGCGTTTCACTTGCTGAAGGCCAGACTGAAGGCAAAAAGCCCCAAAAACAAACAAGAAGTGAAAGTGCTGAGATAATGGGTCAAAGACTTTAGGTGTCATTGACTGCAATGAAACAGTACATGATACATTTACCTAACTTAAAATTGCATGTGATATGACCTTTTCCCCATTTTCTTTTTTTACTCCAACTATCAGCTTCTGGTTTTCAAAGTAAAAGTAGCAATACTACAATATGAAACATGACATTGTTACTTACTGCATCATCAGAAAAATTTTCCCAATTTCTTCTCATTGTGAACAATGGCTCCTTTCAGTGTCTTAAATTAGTAATGTGTTACATGGAGGTCTCATTTTAATAGATGGTCCAGGTGTTGCTTGGTCTAACTACTTCATTTGCTGTTTGGCTTGTTTAAAATATTGCCATGCATCATATTTTATGAGTTTATCATATATCTGGCAGGTAGAATATTGCAAAGTACCTGGTACCTATAGCTGTGGGGTAAATGTGGAGTAAAACCTTAAAAATCAGTATATAAGTACATAAACCTGCAAAACCATCGCCTCAAAATTATTTTCATTGTCTGCATGCTTGCAGATACTTTGTACTTATGTGTACCTCTTATTTAGAAACCAAAGCTCTCTAAAAACCATGATTAATAATTTCCCATAACTTCACATATACCTCAGAAAATGTACACACAACTGAATGACTCAATGACATGTTAACATTTGAAACTACACATTTCCTGGTGTTGCTGAAGGTTCAGGCTGTTAGAATTAATGTTAGTTAGATTGGTGAAGTATTGGCATCTGAATGTGGGACTAATGCCATTAATACAGCAACATACATGTGTCAGGGAGAGCAGTCATACACACACTTAAACAAATGAGTAGCAGAGTGAGACAGCATCTGTGTGCGCTTCCTGTCTCACTCTCTGACTCCTTACCTGAGATGAAGGTAGTAGACAAGTCTGGGGACCATTGTGTCTGTCTGCATCCAGTCAAACAGTCTTTAACAGAGCATGACCTGCTGGCCATGTGCTGGGAGATAATGGTAAAACACTCACACAAGGTGACAAGAGGATTAGCCAAAGGTCAATCAGATTTTGCTGCTCCTCCATCTGCCCCTCCCCACTTCTGCTCCCCTGTCATTTTACCTTCCCCCCACTACTCCATCCTATCTACCCACTTTCCATCCTTTCAATCTGTCCAGTCACTACATATCACTCACTTCCCATATCTGATTCTGCAGCACTGTGCCAAATATTCTCCTCACACAATATGGCAGCATGTACACTGATCAGCCATAACATTATGACCACTGACAGGTGAAG
>LKNJ01000976.1:0-41616 GCA_002120245.1 Maccullochella peelii
CTCCCTCATCTTTTTAAGTGGGAGAACTTGCACAATTGGTGGCTGACTAAATACTTTTTTGCCCCACTGTAGTTATAAAGTGCATTTACCTGGCAGTGATGGGCTTAATCAGCACTGTGTGAACTCTAACAGACTAACAGACGTTCATTTAGTCCTGCACTCTAGTTTTAAGGTAAAATAGTTGCATAATGTTGCTTTAAGGGGTTAGTAGTATTTTAATCTGAAGCAGGTCACCTTAAAATGCAGTACAAATGTCATTAAGTCAGCACTATGTTAGTGGAAGCTCAAACAATGCAGTTTATCATACATATAGTAGGTAAACATTTGAGATACAAATGCAGAATTATAAAAGCAATGAAACAGTTCATCATTCACTTCTAAGTGATGTCTTTATATTGCTCCTATTTCTTCACTTGATTGTTTGACATTTTCTACTTGAGTATGGTTCCATGACCTCTACAGCTACCGACAGAAATGAGAATATGGAGACCTGTGGGCCTGTGTGCGTACATGTGTGTCATACAGTAGCTTTGTACTGCGTGTTTATGTGTCAGTACTCATTAGTGTTGTGTGTGACTTTATATTGACCTTTTTTGCACACATGTAATGTGTTTATCTGCTCATCTGCAGTAGTAACATTATAACTGTGACTGTGTATTTATGCTCCTTCATGTGTGTGTGTGTGTGTGTGTGTGTGTG
This sequence comes from Maccullochella peelii, assembly GCA_002120245.1. NCBI lineage: Eukaryota > Metazoa > Chordata > Actinopteri > Centrarchiformes > Percichthyidae > Maccullochella > Maccullochella peelii. The sequence continues at coordinate 700 of LKNJ01000976.1, forward strand.
TGTGTGTGTGGGAGTAGGCAGTCAGTCCTTTGAACGATAGGTCATATCACATCTACCTCCAGCTCTCCTCCCCTGATAACACGGCAGTTACTTCCTCTCTCAGACACTCTTCCCATACACTGGACTTGTTTTTCTTATAGTGTCCATTCTATACATCTCCCTCTCTCCTTGTCTATTCTTACCCCACCCATCCCTCTGAGTGTCTGTGTTCCCCGGTCTTTAATTAATCAAAATGAGCTAGCCCCTGGGTGACCTCCGGAGAGCTGCTAGTTAATTTAGATTTACTGCCGGTGTCTTGCTGAGGGCAGATAACACTACAGTAGGAGTTCTTCCTCATATAGGTAGGAGGAGGACACTGAGCCAGCCTATCGTCTTCTTCTTACCCAAAAAAAAGTTTTTTTACTGGGCTATGACGGACAGAGTCTGAGGGCAAAGAAAGCAGAGAGTTAGACGGGGTGAAACAGGGCTGAATAATAACATCTAGCAGAGTTTGAATTCACTAAACCCTCTAGTCCCAGATATATATATAAGTGTATGCACACTACAGTATGGCAATTTTATTTCTGACTGTTTACATTCACATAATTATGAGATTATACCCGATAATCAAAGTTAAAATAATAATAGTTCTCCATAATAGGACTGTGTCATTAATAATTCTGTGTCTACTATCTTACTCACATCACTGCTTTGAATCACATTATGCAGGTAAACACAGCTGCTCGTGCATATATCGGCTCCAAAATAGCAGACTCAGTAGGCCCTGAATTCATGTGTCTTCTGAAATGAAAACTGAGGGCTCTTGACAACAGCAGCAAGAACCAATCAGCTCATCTCCTGCTCTACCCAATCAGCAACTCCCCTCTTAGTTTTCCATGTCCTCATTGTGTACATTGTAATCTATGTGTACCTTTATATCCAGTCTTTAGATCACTTTGATGAGACTGTCCTCAACAGAAAACCGACAGCATCAGTTGTGGGTCAAATACTGACCTATGTTTGTGTTTTCCTGACAAGAGACCTGTTGTGGTCAGGTGAATGAAGGTGGAATTATCGTGATGCACCGCAAAACCTCTTAGGGAGGAGGTGGGGGTGGGTGGTTTGGTGTACAGAGTGTCTGGCTTTGACACAGGAGATTGCAGTTTGCACCCTGTGTCCTATACCAACAGCCAGGGTTGGTCTCTTCTAACACTGACCACAATCTTCCTCTGGACTTAACAAAGTAGTTCAGTTCAGACCAAAGATTCGCGACGAGACGAAACCGTTTCAGAACATCGCAGGGAAAAGTTGCAGCAGTGTGATCTGGCCCGTCTCTGCTCGACTCAAGCGGCTGATGGCGTCGCCTGAAACTCAGCTTGTCAAGTTGCCAGCGGCTGGTTTTAGAACAGCCAATCAGCTCATAGCGAAGTCAGCTGGTCATCTCGATCTGCTCGTTTTTTAGTTTTTGTTTTGTTTTCACCGTTTCATCAACACTAGAAATGCAACTGTAGCAAGTTACTCACTATCACTATCCTCATTCATATTTTAAGACACTACAAATTATATCCAGCTACAAAAAAACGCCTGAAAAGCCGGCAGAGAGTCGTTGCTATGGAAACTGGCAGGTTTCAGAACGTCGCAGACTGGCACACTGCAAGTAATTGCAAGTTTCAACTCATCTCGTCACGAATCTTTGGTCTGAACTGGGCTTTAGTTGTCTAAACTGAACTGAGCCTTAATCATACAGGTGGCAGATCAGAAAACACTCAATGGATCATTTTTGTAAAGGTCATGTGGTCAGGTCATTCTGGAAGGCACAGACAAACGATGTAATCCTAAAGATAGAAGTGCCAGATCATAAAATGCTCATATGGGTTGATGTGGAAGGCAGCAACTGTTCCTGTTTTGTTATTTAGTTTGGAAGACTTGCTGAGTTTGATACTACAAAGTCAAATTGGCTTTTAGAGTTCCTATTAGGAACAGAGATTCAGCGGCAGCTCAAGGCACCAGTATACTCCAACAGAAGGGCTTGTCAGATGGTCGAACAGCCTCTGAAACCTCCTTACCCCCAAACTGGGGGAGGTGAGGGGTGTCCAGCAATTTCTGTAACTTTCTGAAAGAGTCGAGCTAACTATTTCTGTCACTTTTCATGTGTGCAAACGAGTGCAACACTTTAAATGCCTTCCAGGAGAGACTGTCTCAAAAGGTGCACCATTATCCCAGTATTTAAAAGATTACCACGTCCCCCCCCCTCTCTTTGATGGCAGGCTTTTCACGCTGCCTGCTTCAAGTGTGGCCATTGCAAACATCTGCAAACACTTCTGACATGGACAATCACATGTACAAACTAGCTACTTTCAAGCAAAACCCAGCCTTAAGAGGTGTTTGGGCTACTACTGCTGCAGAGGAGCATTCATGGTTTGGGCGAAGGGATCACAGTTTTACAGTATCCCCACTTCTTCAGTACATTACAGCACATACCGGAGGTCAGCAAGCTGCAGTCTTAGAGAAAACATCCATCCATCCATCCATCCATTATCTAAAACTGCTTATCCTCAGAGGAGCCGATTCCAGCTGTCATCGGGCAAGAGGCAGGGTACACCCTGCACAGGTCGCCAGTCAATCACAGGGCTCTTAGAGAAAACACTTTTGTAAAATTACATTTCTGGTACAGATTCTCCCTGTAATAGTGAGACAAGAGACATCCAGTTTGGATTCAGTTCATGTGAGAGTTGAGTGCCACACCCAGCTGAATCCAACTGAAGCTGGTGCCAAAAGGGAGTAGAAAACCACACATATCGAGAGCATGAAGAGGTATTTAGCAATACATGGCTCTCTCTGTTGGTGAAGAGAAAAGCAGAGTTCGACAGAGATGACAGAGTGGAGTACTAAACGGATGACATTGTCTGTATGAATGAGTTTATTCCACCTTGTACATGTGCTCTGTAATGTGTCTCTCTCCTCTCCACAGGGCCTGTATATCTTCTTAGTGTATGCCGTTTACAACAGTGAGGTAAGGAGGCGTTCAGTCCGTTGTCAGTGCTGCTGTCTGTCACCACTGCGGCAGAATATCAGAATGTATCTTTGTACGGTATGTGAGGCTGCCAGCCTTTTGGACAGACCAGTGGGTGTAAACGCTGCTTCTCATTTAGGTGAGGAATGCCATAAAGAGGATCAAAGAAAAGAGGAAGGCCTTGTCTTTCACGGTGAGTGAGTACAAAGCACACAGCAATGATCAGGTCCATCAGTCCAGGACGGAAAATAAATTCCCTCTTTACAAATGTTTATTTTACTGGAACTCTGACTTTTTTAGTATAGTAGTGCAGAAGACTAGTACACATGTTATATAAAATCGTCACTTTGCAGAACTTCTGATTGGGTTGTGGTGTATTTTCAGAACTGCTCACAGCCAACCAGCTTCCTACCTTCCCAGAGGGCCCCAATTACCTCCTGGGGGCGCAGTCCACCGACCCCCTCCAGCCCTGAGACCAGTGAGACGTCTGGACCCCCCAGCTCCACTTCCATGTCATTGGTCATTAAGAATGGTAGGCTGCGTAACCTGGGGCTGATGTGTGTGTGACATGGTCTTCATAAGTATTACTTACGAGGCTAGGGGAGATATTATGTGAGGTAATATGTATTTAATATGTATTTTAAGGCGTTTCCTGTTTAGATGCACAAAATATGTAGGAGGGAATGGAATTGTATACAAATACCTGCTGCACCTGATTTATTACCGCAGATGGACCACCGTGGCAGGAGACGTAACGTCTGTGAAAAGCTGGTGTAAAATCTGAGGCTCTGTCTTATCAGACACACACAGAGAGGAACTATAGCTGGGTCCAAGGACCTAACTAAAATCATATTTTTATCCTCTTTCCACCAACATGACTCCAGTGCTAGTTCTGGGCTGGTGTTAGTGCAGAGTTGGTTCAACTTACAAACCTTCTAAGAACCGGTTTGCTTTTCCACAGGCTAGAGAGCCACCATAGAGCCACATCATTACGTCACTGTAAACGTCTGTATACGTCTCCACTTTCCCAGCAACGCTAGCGCCAACTTCATGCACAACAGCAACAATGGCGGACTACATCGTCTCTTTACAATTGTTGCTCCTGGCTGGTTGCTCGTCGTGATTGCTACGGACGGCGATCACGTTTTGCTTCCCCAGCCCCTGACATAAGCAGTTCTTGGTTCTAGACCAGCTAAGTGTTGGTGCTTCTCTGGAACCAGTTTTCCCGGCCGAGAGCTGATTTTGTGGAAAAGGGGTATGGTTTAACTTTCAACTAATTGTCAGTAGTTTTGTAAAGCAAACAATACGCGCCATAGGTGAAGCTAGGAATTCTAGGTTCCTGGGGCTCATAAAGCCCCCATCCCCACCCTCCACACATAAGCTAGGCAGTGTTTTTATGTGAAGTGTTTTATAGGCCTTCTACAACTACATACCTTCAAGGGCTTTTTTTCTGTTTGCATTTGAACCACCAATAGGAACGCTGAAGTAAGCCGGCCGGCGGTTGGTATAGCAACATCACTCACAAGATGTTTATATTTTGCTTTGATGAGTCAAAATGGTGTTGTATTTCCCCCGTCGCACATACACTCAATAAAGCCTGGACTTCACTGTCAGTTCATTTGTCCGTGTTTTGGTCCATTTTTTAAGGCTTTTTTAAGAACTATGAAAAAGTTTCTCCGGTCCAAAAACGCCTATAGATACAATGACTTAAGGTAGATGTAGTTCTCAGTTTTTAGTGCATCACAAATTAAAAGGTATAGGGGAGTCACCAAAAACTTATCTATCCTCCATATTAGAGGTCATTGAGGGTGAATGATGATCTTTGTCTTACATCATTTCACCTTTATTTCAACGATGATTGCAGATGATGCCATTTCACTTCATTTCATATCTCATCAGCAGCAATCTGTCCCGCAGAGACAAGGCTATAATTAAATGATATTAATTGTTTAGAAATCGGAGGGCAAATAAAAGGAGATCTGCATACGGAAGGAACCAAAAGATTTTATATTGAGAATTCTCATAATGTTCTTTTGTCATTCATATTGTTTGCATTTTTGTTTCCTTGAGTGTATTTTATAAAGCTTTCTTTCTATTGTACTTTGTCCTTGCTTGTATGTCTTTGTCTTACATGTTTTGGCCTTGCATAAACAAATGTGTTGGTCCTGAAAGAGAAATTCTAACTTTAAATACAAATAAGTGTTTCTGTCTTCTAGAGAGCTTCAGAAAGGAGAGCTTTGTGAGTTTCTCTTTAAAACCAGCATCAGGAAATCAAGTAAGTAACATGTATGCATTATCAGTGCACTGTTGTCATATATCATGCTGTTTAAATATGACTAATTGTTGCGTATGTCTTTTCAATTAAAACAGGTGGTCCAGCTGACTGGGTTCAAGCCATCAGGTACAACTCTAACATCACTTGATACTGTTCTTATTCTTGTTACTCTAATGAAGTCCATACAGAGACAGAACTTTTTGTTAAAGAATAAGATCTTCCTGCAACAACTCACCTCAGATTTCAGAGAGAGACTTTTCCTTGAGTGAGACTTTTGAGTGAGATTTTACTCTTTAACAAACAGTCTGTCTCTGTAGGGATCCTTTCCATAATGTTGTCAGACACTTAGAATAACAGTCTGAACCTGTCAGTGGCAAAAACAAGCACTTTTAGTGGACGCACTTTGACGGGCGCAGTTGCCCCAAAGGATTACGTTGCAGCCATTGCAGCTCGTTTCACGGATTCCAGCTGAGGCGATCTACTGGACCAATTCCAAAACATTTTGTACATATTAGACTTTTAGACCCCAAAATTTGTTTTTTATTTTTTTGTTTAAAAATAGCGGAATTACCCTTTAAGAACTGGCTGAAGTCGTGACAACAGGCACATGCTGGGTCTGGCTAAGTGCTAAAATGCTCCAGTTGGATCCTCCAGCTTTGACTTCTGCGTTCACTGGAGAACTTCTACATTCAGAGGGGTGTGTGAGGCCTTTTTGCTGTATTTGAAAATAATCCCTGTCCCAGCGCCTCATTCAGCTTAAAGTTTTTCAAAACAGAGGCTGGTGTCCATTGACTTTTTATTTATTGTCGGCCATTTTTGTTTGATTGTCTGAGTTTTTCTGGTAAATTCTAGTAAGTTTATACAGAGGAAAGCAGCATATATATTTATAACTGATCATCAGTTGTATACACAGGCTGCGAAGGTCTATAGAAATGGAATTTTTTGTTGATTTGGACATCAGGGATCAGTGGCGTGATCTTGCTCCACTAGTGTGCATGTTGACATTTAATACAATTTATTTTGTAGCCTAAAGGTGTTCTTTAATTTAACAGTAGTATCATATGTGATCATATACCCATCCCCTTTTAAAAATGTAACGCAAGTGCATTCTATCTGACTTTTTACTTTTATCTAAGTACATTTTTACACAAATACTTTTACTTTTACTCGAGTAAAATGTATTTAAAGTAACAGTACCTCTACCTGAGTATAATATTTGAGTGCTCTTTCCATCCCTGATAGTACCTATAAAGTTTATTGAGACAAAAATAATCACAAATAAAGTGAGGAGACAAGGAAGTTGCAATAAATAATAAAATACAACACACACTGGGGGAATGGAGCTGGGTGGTGGGTCAAGTGTCTTGTTTCTGCAGATAGCTGTGTCAGCAGCATAGAATGCAGTTATTGAACTTTTAACAGCAAAAACAAAGTGCATGAACTAAGTGAGAAGGTTAATAGTGGAGTAGTGTGATTGAGTTATAGTCCGGTACTTGTTTTGGTCTGCTGAGAACAGTGGTGATTGGATCCGCCCAAATCAGCCCAAATCCAAACACTCGAAACCCAGCCGAGTCCCGACCGAGTCTTTTCCAAAGTCAGCTCCCTGATGCTGGTGGACATTGGAAAACTACCGGCACTCTGCGTGCTTTCACACCTAACTTGTTTGGTTCGCTTCAGTTGAACTCAGGTGTTGGTCGAACTCTGGTAAGCAATCGGACTGAGAGGGCGCCCCCATGGCTTTCGGATTAGGATACCAACCATGAACCACAGCGTCCCCGGCTCAGATCCAGCCAGGGACCTGTGGTGCTTCTCTCTCTCCCTCATTTCTTGTCACCTCTCCTCGGTCGCTTTCTGAAAAAGGCATAAACGGTAAAACAAAAAGCAAAGAACAAACAAACTTCCGAGCAAACTCTGGTGTGGTTCATGGTGTAAAAGCAAAACGGACAGTATGAATTCAAAAACTGAACTACTAAATCCATGTGCAGATTATGAGGACTTTTCAAAGTGAGTGTGTGTATATATATCTATATAGTTTTGGGGTTTTTTGCAAGATCAAGTAAAGAGGAGTTAATACAGAGGTGTGTAGTGCTTGTGTACAGTTCCTCATTCAAAAGTAAGTGAAAAATATCCACTACACAGTAAATATCTCCCCCCAGTAACTCCCCCTGAAATGAACCCAGGGGTAACTAAATCTTACTTGAGAGAAGGTCTATAATCAAACACACAGGACTAAGATAACTAGTGTGATTTGGAATTAGAGAGAAAGGAATAAAGTGTCCAATTAAATCTCATCAAGTCACATGCTTTGAGTACTTTGAAGACTTTTACTGTAGGTACTGAAGTGTGAATCCTGAAGTGTGGGCCTAGGCCATATGGTGGGTGCTCCGTACTGTAGTAGGTGTTAGACAGATTTAGCAGGCTGCACTGCTGTCTCACTGCTGATGTGTAATAGAGCTTTGATGGCAAATAAATCTACCATTGCATTTATTCACAGTTTTTGAACATTCTGAACATTTCTGAGAGTGGCTAGGTATTGTTCGCCGTCTTTAAGTTTAAGATCCCAGCGTCCACCTGTGACCTGTGCTCCTTCATGGTTTCCCGTGAAAGGGGATGCAGTGAGCTCTACCTGCTCTCTCTTTGTCTGCCTTTAACTGACACTACATATGGAGTCTTTTAAGCAGCCTTGAGAAAAAGAAAGGCAAAAAGTATTTCTGTCAGTGTATATTATTACTTGTTACTGTTTGCAGAAGTGTTCTATAATGGTGGTTTAGATTTTGCTTATGAATAAAACAGGAAAAAACACAGAATAGTTGTCATTTTTTCTGTTATGAAAGTCATTTTAAAGGCGCTGAGTGTTTATAGAAAGCATCCTCTATTGATGATTTCACTCTAAAGAATACAAGCTCCCTAAAACCCTTCTGCATAAGCGTGTGTGAGGAGTGTGTGGGTCAGAGCACAGCCACTGATAACACAGTCGATGTAAGAAAGATTCTCGTATGATACAAAGAACTGACCGGAGGAGAAAGAGCAAAAGGGGTTGAATCTTTCCTAGATTGTCTCCATTTACCTGAGCAGTGTACAAAAAGCCTGTGTGAAAACTTCCCTAGTGTCTTTTGTTGATTTGAATGTGCAGGCGTACACAACAGATGGTCCCCATATTTCCAAAGGGTTAAGTCACTGTCAATGGCTCTAAATTGCCTGGCAGGAGGGAGGAAGAAGTTTGTAATAGATTCATTAAATGTTTAGCCGTCTGCGAAGAACGCCTGATGGATCGTGTTTGAGTGCTGCTGGGTTTTCATTGTTGACTGCCGGGACAAAGGAGAAGTTCATTCCCTTAATCAGGAACAGACAGGACTGGCTATTCACGCTATCAGCCATTAACCACTCCAACACCTGCTCTCTCTCACTCTGCCTTTCACTTCCCTCCTTTCTTGTTTTCTCTTTTGTACACAAACACACTTGCACTCCTGTAATGCAAAAACATTAAGCATCAGATCGAGCCAGGAGCAGTAGCTAATGCCTTTCACTTTATTTCACCGCAGGTTGTTGAACTGCAGATGGAGTGGATCCTGATACTCTATAACAACAAACACGGAAAGAGAGGGAGAACTGGACACACACACACACACACACACACACACACACGCAGATCCCACCTGAAGAAGCGCACGACCACCACACACACACACACACACAGAGAGTGTGTGGAGGAAAATAAGCCTGACGGAAGGATGAAGAGGTGAGCTCCACCTTCTCCCCACTGTCACTGTTCCAGTCTCAGATCAGATCAATGTTCCCTCAACTACTCACTTTTTGAATACATGGCATTTGTCTTTCTTTATCGGCAACAAAATAACCAAGTTTTAGGGGATGTAGCTGACTATCTGGCAGCCATGTTGGAGGTTCTCATCTTTGGAACAAATAGAGTGGTGAAGTAATGAACGTCTGATAATGGATTCCCTGTCCACACATCAATATCTCTGTAAGAAAGTAACAATTCTGTCTAAAAAAGATCATCCCTTGTTGCCAGATAGCAGTGTGTACAGCTGAACTGACCTCTTCAAGGCACAAATGAGCGCCTTCGTTTTGGAAGCTGAAGCTAGAGACAAGACATCACAGGAAACCTTAAAGGGTCAGTTCATCCAAACCACAAATCAGTTTCAATCACTCAGGTTTTGAGTACAATTGAGCTGATCTTTTTATGCGTGTGTGTGTGGTGCTAAGTAACATGTCTTTGTCTCTCAACCGTTTTTATCAGGAGCGTGTACAATAGAGTAGAGGTACTTGCACAAAAACTGTAGACAGTTGTTTCTGCGAATTATTCTGCGTAATCAGGACATGGCATCTGGAAAGGCACATTGTGTTCACCTCCACTGTAGTGGGGTGGAGGCAGAAATTTGAAGCAGGTATCTGAAAACGTCAGTTAATAAAACTCAACTACTGTATCTGCATGGCTAGATTAATGTGGTTTTTGCAATATGGGTGAACTAACCCTTTCATTTAAAAACAAGTAATATTATTCTTTTTACTCAAAATATGACTTGGCTTACCCACGCAGCAACTATCTAGACAGCTTTGGTCTACAAACACAGTTCTCTACTGAACCATGATGCGAAATATGGGAAGCAACACCTGCCATCCCTTTAATTTCCATAAAATTCCATGTGCTGTGCCCATGTGTGTGACTAATATTAATGCTGGGCTTCATTCTCGCTCTTCGTGGAAATAGCTCTACAATTCAATAGTAATTCAAGCTTACCAGAAAGAATAAAGGACCGTGGCCCCAATATGGCAGTATGTTGTAGTGTGTCTTAAAGTTAGCAAACATTTTCAACATGGACCACAAAATTCAGTAATGCCTCGCTGGAAAGTGTGTTACTGTTGTAAATAGACAATTACATTAAGGCTTAAATGAGACTGTATCATTGCAGCTCAACAGGCATGGAGCTGTAAAACACCCCCAGCAGCAGTATGGTGCTGTGAGTGTAAAACTTACAGAGTGTATTTAAAGATGGACGACGCGTCTCCACTTCCTCCCACTGTACAAAAATGAAGCCAAAATATCCCGGGATACGGGCGCTGCCATCTTGCTGTTGACGTCATTTGGAGCCAGAGTCTGCGCAGTAGTGATCCGCGGTATCGAGGTCCCGCCCGAACCAATCGCGAGCACACTCAAAGTTGTCAATCATGAAATCACAGCCCCTTTTTATAGCATCAAATAACTAACTCAAACCAAACTTATCAGAAAAATGAACACTTGAACAAACATCAGCATGATAAGAACTACCTAAAATGACAGAAAAATGTATTTGACGTGTACTTTGATTTTTCAGTTTGGCCCATCTCCCATCCGCTAACATGGAGGGGACGGGGTTTATGACCTATACTGCAGCCAGCCACCAGGGGGCAATCCAGATGTTTTGGCTTCACTTTTGGGAAACTGTCATATACAGGCTATGGTAACACAGATGTTTCTGTTAACATGCAAGAGATATTGTGAAGACTTAGAAACAGGAGGCTCATGGTCTGTTGCCTTCTGTTCAGTACCTAATGACTCTAATCGCTCTTAAACATATCTACTCTCAAACTACTGTTGGCTCTTATTTCTCCTTGTTCTGTATTATTATAAGCAGCAGCCTTTTTAACTCTCGTCTTTCCTGCAGCAGGATGCACTTTAAGCTAAAGGCTCAAACTGTTCCAACATGCTGACTGTCTGTGGATACACCAGGGGTCTGTGTGACTCTGCTGGGCTTGTAGACCAAGAATCATGTTTTTGTAGTCGCTGATGTATACCTTAAAATAAGAATCACAATTCTTGATGTTAGCTACTGTACTCCAAAGGTCTGAAATGTGTTCTCTCTGTTGTGTTGTTAGACATCATGGTGCATTCTTCAACATGTTCTACTGTACATTTTTGTAGATGGACATTTGAAGACTTTTGTTCCACCATTAAACGTAATCACTCATTTAAAATATGAAAAAATAATAGGAATTAAAAAACAGTTTGTACTTTAATGGCAAAATTACAAATGTCACAGTAAGACTGGTGTTTATTTTAGAGACATTGAATGACAACTTTCCAGTAAGGATTTGTTTCAAAAACTCATGGTTAATGTTTTAGAATATCACTGATTTGAATGATGTTTCTAAAGTGTCGTAAGTCAGACAAGGCTAAATAACAGCCACTCTATGACTGCTGTTGAATCTATCTATGAGTTCTGTATCATTTGTGCACAACTGATGAATGTAATGCAATAATTAGCCGACACACACGTGGAGCTTTACTTCACTAAATTTTATTGGTTTGATGCTATTACAATAAAATATATTTAAAGAAAACAAAATGTTTTGGTCACTTTCTCTTTTGGGAGAAAAACACTTCAGTTTAAGACGGGGACGGACTGTCAACTCACAGGAAAATAAAAAAGGGAACTAAGAAGAGCATAAAACAAAGGCTATATCAAGAGAATCAGTTCCACAACAGTAGCGATTTGACCTCAACATAAAGCGGATAACTTTTTTGGTTGAAATGTATCTTCATCTTGCAGTAGATATTCACTTCACAACATAAATATACTGTACAGAGTGATAACATACAGCTGCCTCAACTGGAAAACCAAGGTGTGTGTGTGTGTGTGTGTGTGTGTGCGTGCGTGCGTGCGTGTGAGAGTGTGCTTTCAGGCAGACATTAAGTTAAGGCAGGCGGAGTGATTGTCTACGACACCTTGGAATGGCGGACGCTGCCACTTCAACGGACGAACAAGGAATGATTTTAAATGTCCACAGTGAGAATGTTGAGCTGCACAATATTACAAACACTGCTTTGACTGTGTCTTTGTTTTTCAGTCGGTCCTGGTGGCAGTGACAGTGAATATCAGTTACATTGTCATCATCGCTGACAGTCACGTGCTTTTAAAAAAGGCTTTGTCACTTCTAATAAACCTGGGAGTCTTGTGTGGGACAAAATACATTAGTGTTACTTTTCAACACAGAGTGCCACAGCTGAAACACTGACTGCTACAAATACACAGCACAGTGTTTTCGACCCATAGTTCAGCTTTCTGATACTGTGTGTGGGGCTGAGAAGGCCTGCAGTGTTGTCCACTGGTTGGCTGATCATATATGTTGTTTAAAATGTATACAATATGTAGTTATTATTATTAGAGGAGAGTTTTAGTGACCCATGATGGTTACACTCATCCACCTGACAAGAACAAAATTCTGGATTAAATGTTCATGTATTTCATTATTTATAGGGGACAGCAATTAGTCAAATTAGAAAATAAATCACAATGCTTATTAAATGCTCTCTCTCCTAAACTGCTTCCAGAACTCTGAATCACAGCAGCCGTAGCTCTCTTTTTAAAAAAAGGTCTGGCGCTGGAGCGCCTTGGTGGCCGAATAGTTACCATTCCAGCCGGCGACCTTTGTTTCATGTCACCCCCCCCTCTCTCTCCCGTTTCCAGTCTGCCTCTGCTATCTAATAATGGTGAAAAAATTCCCCCCAAAATAATCTAAAAAATAAAATAAAAAGGTCAGGTGCTCATTGATGGCTTATTCCGCCGGTTTGAGAATCAATCAACCAATCAGAGCTCTGTAGGTGGGTTTAAGAGTAGAGACATCACCTTCCTACACAGCTAGGTAGCTAGCTAGCTACATCCCTGAAAAATTAAAACACATTTCTTTTTAAATTTACTGCTCTGAGCAAACGCTCCTGAAGCTTCCGTGTCGACTAAAAATAATGTCAGCAGGACTACAGCACTGATTGGTCAGGGCAAAACAACAATAACTAATTCTTCCCCCCCAAAAAAAATTTTTTAATTAATTAATTACTGAATTAATTACTTGAGTTTGTCTAATAAAAATCATGTTTACACAGTAATTTGCAACAGCCAATACAAAAGAAATGTAAAGCCGCCTGAATTCTGTTTTTTGTCAACATATTTTTAATTTAAAACATTTTAAAATATTTGCAAAGTTTCAAAATGTTCATACTATCGGCAAAACAATTAAAGAAATTAGCTTAGCTTTTGGAGGCATTTGATGAGTGGTCATTACAAATATTGGGGGGTAAATACTCACTAGTGTGACTACTCAAAAGTGTGTTAATCCACTGCTGAAAATAGTCCCCAAATAATGCACTATTTCCTCCTGTTTAAGTAACATTTGATAAAACTACAGTGCCCAGCTGTTTTAGGAAATGACTGAGCTTTTTTTTAAAAATCCAACTGTATATTTGTGAGCCGTTTTTAGAAGATTTACATCTTGAGTAGGAACCAATGGGCTTGAGGCTGAGTGTCACAGACGGTGCAGGGAAGTCAGAAAGAATTGAGACACGCACTAACACCGATGTGTTGGTGTTGGTCTTTTCGTGGGATTTGTTGACAATAAGAAAAAATTAAGCATTAACATAATTTACAGAAAGTATACGTTTGGGAAATGTAATCAGTCATTTTGTGTAAAAAACATCTCTACAGCAGTATCAGCCTTCTCACACTCAGGTCAGTCGATCTCGAGTCCACATACTGTACAGTGTGTTGAAAAGTGACACAAACGCTAGTGTGAACATGGCACCTTCACTTTTTGAGGGTCCATGGTTTCTTGAGGCATTGGCCCATAAATATATTTTAATTTTACAAAGAAACTTGAAACCAAATGTTGCCAGATGCATCTTGTGTCGCCTCTGTACGGCTCCTCGGTTAAAACTGAAGGACAAACACTTACAGATGCTTCCTTTTGCTTTTCACACATTTTCTCAAAGAAAGAAAAATGCCGTCTCTGTCATTCACCTCTCCCTTATCATTTGCACATTGATGTGTCTTTTTTCGCTCATCTTTCTGCTCCTCTCTGCTCTGGCTTCCTTTTATTTTTTTCACCCACAAAGCATCGCTGCGTACAGTTTTTCTCTCTTTCTCATTTTTTTACTCTCCCCTTTCTTTTCGCTGCGTCCCTCTTTCTGATCCGTCTCTCTCTCTTTCATTTTCATTTTTCTTGGTAAGGTTTTGATGAATAACTGAATAAAAAAATGTGTTTTTCTTAGCATGTCTGGCTTTGATATATCAATATATTAACATCTAAATAGATTAAAACAAAACTATATTTAATCCCATAGAGCTTTCATATTTAGGTTTTTTATAAGGTTGTGGCAAAAAGAACAAATGCAGAGATACAAGCAGTGCTAGTCTAGTCTGACGAGACTACAGTAAGTTGTGTTGTCCTGAAGTCTGTCTTCATCTAAAAAAAAAAAAGATAATAATAATCTAGGAACAGTGTTGGTGACCTTGGAATCATAAAGTTGCATCTGACATTTGGATCAAAAAAGACACATTTCTAACATGATTTCTAAAAAGAGGCTACAAGATCTGCCGTAAACAGTGCACATTAGCTCAGCCAGCACGCATTCAACAGATGTTTCCATGCAAATAGCCCCAGACAGTTCAACATCAGCCCACTCCCCACCAGATCTCACGATAAAATTCCTATCAAAGTAGTATTGGAAACTGTTGTTCAGCGACAGATATTTAGGTTCAGGTGTTTCAAAATAATGTAGGTAGCAGCTATGGACACACATCTCAACAGTCATCTTGACAGCATGGTTTCATGAGCCTCTTCCTCTGAGTCTAAATGTTTGCTGGGCAGCTCTGTGGGATGTAGGAAATCTCTCTGGTGATGTTGGAATATTTGGTCAAAGAAGATATTATTTAACTCTACAGGCAGATCTAATTTTAGATTTTTGAAAGCAGGGTAAAAAACATCCAGTTCATAAAGGTCACATTAATGTAGCTTAACATTAACATTCAAAATCTTAAAACTAGCTTGAGTACAGATGGAGCTTTATAATTCCAAACTCTAAAGAACATTTTCTCCTCTCTAACTCAAACAGAAGCCCTCCCAGAGATGACCCAATATGAACCTGTCTATCTTCATTTGATTTTTTTTTCATCTCACTCACACGTTCCCCCCCCACACACACACACAGCCTCACCTAGAGAAACAACACATGAAGGTAGAGCATCCCGCGCGTCCCTCACACGCACGCTCGCTTGGCGTGCAGCATCTCAATGAGCAGGTTGTTGCAGGGCACCTCTCCGCTCAGGTGCATGTAGCACAGGTAGTCCTCGGCCTGCGTGCTGAGGGAGCGCAGCTCCGGCAGCCGCACCACCAGCTGACTGAACTTTTCCTGGAACTGAGGGTAGGTGGACAGGGTATACTCCAGGAGAGCACCGTTCACCTGCTCCTGCACGCCCTCCACGAAGGCCTGGTCCTCCAGCAGCTTCACATCTGCAGAGGACGAACATGGATCATGACTCAATGGGGGGAAATGTGAATCTGCTGACATGTGGCAGAATCACACTGTGGCTGTGATTAAAAGTCACGCTGTGCATTCAAACATTGTTCACAGTCGCGGAACTTCCTTTTAAATTCTAGCGGTGAATTTCCAAACGCACCAAATATGTCAGGCTGAATTTTGGATATAAAATGATACACAAAACACCTTGAATATTTCTATTTGATGTATTGAGGCAGCTATAAAACCCTGGATTGTAAACATCATATAGCTACAATTAAGAGCTGGAACAAGATGATACAGATATATGTATATCATACAGCCAGAAAGATGTCGAATAAGATGATTTTTCCAAGCTTAAATCTTATTGGGAGGAGATTAAAGTGTAAAACTGGATTTTAAGAGGCTAAAGATCCACGTCGTAGAAAAGATAGAGCTGCTTTAATGCATATTTTGAAATTCCACAAAAAATGAATGCAGTTTGGTATATTTGAAAATACGCTTAAATATCATGACAAAGTATAGATGCAGCTGTCATTGATGCGACAACCCCAAAAAATGTACAATATATTTTGAGCGTTAATAAAATGCGCAGAAATGTTAACGTCATCTTGTTATATTTGCTTAACACTAACACTTAACAATTCCTATTTTGAGCGTGAAAGTTCATTGTGGATTTTAAATAGTCGTTTGACAAAATAATCTTATCTGGAGGTTGACTTTCTGCACTATGTTTTGTTCTGGAGCGTGGACCTTGAGTTAGGATGAGTTTCTAGAAGATTCCTGTTTTGTTTTGCAGACTCTGGTAATCGTTTGCTTAAAATGTGCACATTTGGATGGAAACAGATAATATATTTATACTCAAGCTGCTCAAAACCAAAATTCTGTATAAAATTTGACCTTTTTCATTAAGAGAAATTCCTTAAAATTGTATACAATGTTATATAAGTGCATGTTAAAGTTATTTCAGAAGCAGTTTGAATGTTGCATGCAACCCATTCATTTGTGGTATAAATGCTAGCTTCTAGGTTTTCTATATATGCTGTACCTATACTAACGTATAAAATAAGGTGAGTGCATGGAGTGTGGTTGGCTGTGTGTGTGTGAGAGAGAGAGACAATAGCCAAGCCCTCCGGTGGACCGGCATTCAGCTTCAGCTGAGCCCATCTTGGAGAATCCATTCACACAGTAATTAAATGTTTTGAATCAATGTTCTGAATCATCTTTTCAAACTGCTTAAGGGCAATTAAATTACCCCCGACAAACCTGACTCTGAAGATGAGGGATAGGGAGAGCGCGAGCAGAGAAGCCACAGGCAAAGACAGCAAATATTTTCTGCCTATGACAAGTGCTCTCACCATTCAAAAGCTCTTTGTTCCCCGCTTTGCCAGCGCTAAACAGCAAACACTTCTGGGAATCTGGGCAAGCCACATCTATGCTCTCTCCATCTGCACAAGCCGCTACATGAATGTCAGTCCTGCCATCGAATGATAAACCCATCCATTACGCTTCTTTTGAATGCCATTAGTGGACAATGGAGGAGGATTTTTTTGTTAATATTGGTTTTTGTCAACCCTAGAAATTTAATTAAGTGAATTTATTGGAGGGAAAAAAGGCCAGTTTGGAAAACACTTGTAACCTTACAGACAAATAGGTACTGCAGATAATCTGCAATTGTGACATTTTCATTAAAATGTCAGTGTTGCTATTCAAATTCCGCCAAAGGACAGCATCAGTATGGCCCTGCATCCCCACAAAGCTGATAGATTTTTATATCAAAACCTGGTATTCTTCTAAAAACCCACAATGTACAGGCTAAACATGGAAGCTCGGGCCTTTAAAGACATTTTTTAGCAGATAGGTCAATCAAGGATGTATCACTCTTGCTTGAAATATTAATGTTTAAATGAAGAGACTGTACTGTATATGAAATAGTCATATTATTTTTCCTGTTGGAGCTGTTTTAGCGTGACAAACCTGATATCACCACATGGTAAGCATCACAATAAGTCAGATATAAGCTATGATGACAGCACCTCTTTTCTAAAAATATCATTTTTTGATCACTGACTAGGGGTCATTATTGGCTATTTTTTTGCATTCAACACTTCTCTGACCCCACCGTCCACACATTCCCCACAGCGATGAGGGGAAAACATGAAGCTGACTCACTGGGGTTGAACAGGAGGAGGAATTTCAGACAGGCGATCTCTCTGCGGTCCACCTGCAGCGCCCGCAGCCTCGCAGCCAGCTCCTGACCTCTCTGGACCAGACTGGACAGAGTGGCCTCAGCTTGGGACAGGACGAACGGCAGCTCAACCTGAAAACACAGGTTCCTGGTTAGTTTCTAAGTCTCGTATATTCAGGAGACTTAGGTGCAAGCCCTCTGACGTCAAAGTTCAAACCCCTAACTTGCCCTTTTTTTGGAGGACTTTCTCTCCTACTGTTTTTCCAGATATATAGTAAGTGATATAAGTTAAGTTTATCACTCAAAAGCTGTGTCTCAGTTCAGGGGCCGCATCCTTCGAAGGCTGCATTTGAAGACCGAATGCATCCCAGCGGCACGCATCCCTCCCACTCTCTGTGCAATGTGTGCAGATTTTCAATGCTGAAATACCATGTGGCCCCTGGTTTGCTGTGTGGTGATTTGACTAAATACATGAATTTAGGAATATGCAAAAAAAGAAAGACACAAAACTGAAAGACTGAAGATAAAATTATTTTCCAGACATGGAAAACAAATGTACAATTAAATTAGCATCAGCCAGTGGGGGCCACTGGAGTTCTGGGGGCTTCAGGCAGTTGTCCACATTGCAATCCAACCTTGCTTATAAGGCATGCATAACGTCATCAGCAAAATCTTAATAGCCTATTTAATATTATATTAAAACCTACATTAAGTTATTAAATAATGGTCTTCAGGGATACATTTACCTCATTCAAACCATTTAACAAGCTCTAGGAAGGCCGCTCTAGCTTAAGACTATGCTGATACAGTGGGTTATCATGGAGCAAATGAGTCAGCCACTGTCAGTCCACCTCTTCATGTTATAATAGAGTCTCCTCACGAACCACTCACATTTGATTTTGTGCACATATTAATTTTCATACATTCCAGAGTTCCTTCCACTGAATGGGTGTGGTGGGTCACCATGCCTTTTAGAGCTACACACCCTCAAAGAATTTTACTTTCATCTGTTTCACAGGCTGATAAAACAAGTTCTGGAGGAAGCATTATATTCAGTACATGTAGTTTTTGGCATGAAAAAAACAAACAAATTTAAAGATATCTTGCAAAAAATGGACTATCAGTGACTTCAGTCTAAAGATATCAACCTTAAAGCCTGATTAATGACTGTACGTTTCCAAAGTCCTTCATTCATTTAGTTTTAAAGCTGGTCCATAGATCCCCATAGATCAAGCAAACTCAATAAACATTGGACTTCACACTGGAACCACAGTCCAACGATTTGGAAAACAGCCCCCCTTTAACCACATTTTCAATGACTTTTGAGTGATAGAAGCGGACTATGCATTGGGCTGATGGGAAGTTGTGTGGAGGGAGTCGTTACCTCCTGGCCGGTCACCAGCAGGATACTGTCTTCCTGTTGGTGTTGCACTTGTCTGAAAATATGATCCAGGACCAGAAGTTCAGACCAGCAGTTATGGAGCAGCTTCATTTGATCTCCCACCTCCAGGAAACACACACACACACACACACACACACACAGAGAGGCGGATAAAGAAAGACAGAGACAAAAAGACGTTCTCTTAAAGCAGGTCTACAGTCTGAGATTCACTCTGTTCATACATGCATACTGTAGCTTTTTTCCTTCTCTTTGTTGTTTAAACTCTAAAAATCCTTATCAATTTTCTTTGAAACCTGTAAATAGTTATGATTATTCTTCTGTTACCGTCTCCCACAGCCTCAATGTTCTTGTTGTATGGAAGAAATCAATATCCTCGTTTGCAAAGTATTTTCAGTTGTGTTTTCTATCATTTTGTGTTGCGTTTATTATGGTCTATGGGAACATCTCACATGGCTGAATTCCTTCTGCTGTGTATGCCATTACATTTGATTCTGACTTAAAATGAATTAAAAAAAAATACTATCTACCCTGCTGTCACGCTATTAATCCAGAGACACTGAAATATGTGACAAAAACAGATAAATTGAAAAATGAGGGGACCATAAAAACAAGGAGGTTGCTGGTATTTTGTGTGTGAGTGTATGTGTGTGTGTGTGTGTGTTTGTGTGTGTGCTGATGTCTTGAGTGTTTGTGTTGTGTATTTACGAGCATCGCCTCAGTCAGACCTCTTCAACCTGCTCACCTCACCCACACTCCAGTCACATCTGCTCTGCTCTGGGGGATGGGTGTGTGCGTTTTCAGATTGACACCCCCCCCTGGCTGCAATATTGTCTGTAAACTGAAGGACACGACCGTCAGTAATTCTGTAGCCGCAGCTGCTAATAGGCCCAGACACACATTCAGCTGACACGGAGCTGACAGAATTACTGTCTATATATCAGTCGCAGAGGAGAGGGTCCAATCTTGTTGGCCACACACTCATCTGGACTGGTGCAGTGGTGGGGGTCTGGGTGTACAGTGATAAAGGAGGGGGTTAAGGAAGCAAGAGGTCTCTGCGACCTCCTGCGCTTCCTCTCCAAGAGGAGTTGGACACTCAGCTGCAGCCAAAAAAATCACTCTGTAAAACCCCTCAAACGCGCTGAACGTGGGGAGAAGGGCTTTATTTTATCTCTCACGTGGATTCTTAATGTTTCTGTCTGTCCATGTTAGAGTGTGGAACTGGGTTAGACTGATATATCAGGTTATATACCTGTCAAGTGTCATGTTTTACCTGTGAGAGCCACATTTTATCCCGCAGTGAAGTAAAAATCTTTGTCACAGAAAATAAAAAGTGTGAATCGTAACCCTGGTTCAGAGATGAAACATGAACACACTGTATGGCTGCAGTAGAGGAAGGGCTATGAGAGTAATGTTGGTCAAATGTTTTCACTAGAGACGACCTCACAAACCTGCTGGCAGCAGAGCAGAGGTGGTCGTGATAAAAGCAGAGAGTAAAGAAAGTATTGAAGTGTTGGTGCTGGTTTACACTGTATTTAGTTTTTTAATTCCCATCACATCTTGTTCCATTTGCTTGCTATGTTAACAGGTATGAGTTCAGGCCAGTGTTGACCTTTAAAATCCCCAAAAAACTATGAATTGTTTTTTATATTATTATTCCCAATTAACAAACCCTATGTTGGCAAAAATTTTGCATTTCATCACATTGACATGTTAGACCAACCAACACTATTAGGCCTCAAAGTAACCACCCACCATACTGACCAATGAATCTGGAACATATTTGCATTTTTTAACAGTTTAGCAAATAAGGCTCTTATAATCTTTTTACTGCCATTTTCTGGAGCAACCTGTAAACCATAGTTCAGACAACAAAAGAGTTTTTTAAATGACTTTTACGTGTGTAGTGACGTTAAAGATATCACAAATGCAGCTGTTTGAACCATTCTTATATAGTAATAATTATCAAGACTTTTCTCCCCACAATACTTCTTACTAGTTGGCCCTATTTGGCCATTTCTTATTGTGTTTGGTGCTATGCTTAAGGTGGGTTAATATAACACAGAAATGGGCTGCAGAATTGTTCACATTATGGTTCCCTTGTTGTTCCTGTTACTGACAGTTCCAACCCGCTATCTTCCACAGGGGGCTGATGCATATGAGCGTTACATTTTGAGCAACAGAGGCTAACGCTCAGCAGGAAAGTCTGGCACTGGCTACTTTGGCACATATAATATAATACTATATTAGAATCAACCTTTAAAAATCCTATCAATTCTTGCGATTGCAACTATTTAAATCAGACCGCCCTCCCCAAAAATACAGCCGTTTAGGTCGTCTGTGCAAGCAGATTATTACGACCCATCTTTGCGTTTATTGTTGGCGGCGAACTCTTGTGGCTGTAGTAATTATGACGGGAACAAATGAGGACGTCAGGTGAGGTAGCATAAAGATCGCTTCCAACCACGTGTTGGTTATTATTGTTACCATGACGACAAAGTCCGGTACGCCTGTCGCTGGTACTTTCCAATGGTCATACATGTTGTTTTCCAACGGTCACATATACAATATATGACTGACAGAACAGGTCGTTTGCCAGTGACTCTCAAAATGACACCTATTCTGTTGTTGACGTGTTGATTTAAATCCAACAAGTCTGGATTAAGCCTGCTTTGAGTGGGAATACAGTACCAGACAAGACATCTTTATATGCTCATCATGCTTGCCAATCAGATCAATTCTTTATATTTTTAAGGAATTGTCAGTTAAGGCTAAATATGTGCACCGAGAGGGATTTGCAGTGGTGTGGCAGTTTTTAAACCATGTGCAAGAAGTGTTTCCTTTCTAACTATGTAGCTGTGTTGTCAGTGGGAGTAGCGTTCTAGTGTGCTGCAGCGAGGCTCTGAGTGCTGCAAAGCAGTCTTCAGCCTGGAGGGACCAGTGGCAACGTTCAGTATTTGGTCAAGTAGCAGCAGATACAGAGGCAATGTTTGGAGATGAAAAATCTGTGCATAGCCATAGTGAACTGCTTTACATAGACCGATACACAAACATACAACACACTCTTGTAGGCTAAGGTCGAGTTATAGGCTTGGTAGCCGTCACATAAGCCGAATCAAAACAAACTTAACCTGTACTGCACCTCATCAACAAACCTGCAGAAATACAAGACAGGATAACAAGCAACGGTGATGCACCTCCCTGAATCTATAAGACCATTTCCATTCAGCCAATCCACGGCTTCTCTTCACTAACTGCTAATTAATACAGTGTTAGAATGACAAAGATCAAAAAATGTAGTAAAAAATAAAGACTTAATATCTAAAAAGAGGGAAACTATCACTCCCTGAAGTTCAACATTTACCATGTCTTAGATACAGAGGAAAAATATCAATATTTTGTACCTTGAGGCCATTAAAAAGTGCAGTCTTTTAACTGTTTCCAGTTCCAAATAGTCTATTTTGAAGCTCAGAGTAGGTATCTATTACATCTATTTTTGAGCAAAACTCTTCAAAATCTTCTCGGATATGCTACTTTTAGCTAGACTAGATTGACTGTTTCCAGTATACTGCCTCTAGTAGCAGAACATTTATGATGTTCATTGTGTGTACTTCCTCAGCAGCATCTTCCATGTTCAACAGGTGAATGGAAGGTCGAACATAAGACAGGACAAAGGCCACCTCTGGGGAGCTGCAGCAATCAATAGCTTCCATTCTGCTCACAATTTAAACACAATGTAGACGAGCGCCGCGCAGAGCTGCAGTGGAGAGCCGACGTCTCCCCGTTAACGTCTGCATGGAATGTAATTATCCAGTTGAGGGAAACAGCTCTTTCTGTGCGAGGCATTCTTGGCAAAATATGGGGCTTTGTTCTCACTGTCCATGTTGGCTGTCCACTGTATATAAAAATGGTCTGCCATCAACAGAAATACATGAGATGTGTACACATGAGGCTCTGAGGAGGTTGTTATGGTGAGAAAAAAAAAAAGATGTGAAAAACTGGAAAGCCGCAGATTTTTTCAATACGCTGCCACATCCTGCCAATGATTTCCTATCGGGGTATTTACTTGATGGTACAAGCCATTAATGCAAATGAAAGGATCACTTTATTTTAAACTGCAATGTTTTTCCCATCTTTGAAGGAATACACCTACAATTTGATTGCAGATGTTTATTTTCTGGCATCTGAGAATGGTGAATGCTTCCCAGCTACGATACCATCACGTTTATCCATTTGCATCCTTTTTGCTTTTAAGTGCATCAAATAACTCACAATGTCACAGTGAAATCATTCAGTAAGTCGATCAGGACTGAAGAAGCAATTTCAAATGTTTACAATATTAGAGTCATAAGTGAATGAATATTGTTGGCTGGATCAATGGATTTATATATACTAATTAACATACTAAAAAACAGCTTAATGAGGAAACGTCGTAGCAACTAAAGTATTATTAAAAGTTTTTCATGGTCATGATTAGGCGCTCACAGCTCTTGGTTAAGTTTTGGGAAAGGTGGTGGTCTTAGTGTGTTTACTGTATTGACATTTAACTTAGAATTACAATCCCTCACTAACATTAACCAACATGCTTTTGTTGCTAAACCTATGTGGGTCTCAGGTGACCTGCGCATTATCTTGGCAGCAATTATGGTTCCCCTCTAAACTAAACAGTAACTGGCAAAATAAATTAGCAGTGAGAATAATTTCAAGGAGACAAGGTTGGTCTAACATATATCAAGCATTAATTAGCAGCGGTGTTATTCAGTGGTTGAAATACAGTAATCTTTCCTTTTTTTAAGAGGGTAAAGGGGCCCCTTGAGACTGCATAGGTTCAGAATGTTGCGCTCACCAGTGTTGCAACTATACTGTACAAGACCGAATGAAAACAACAGAAAGTACATCACCGCCTTTGCATCAAAGGATATCTCAAATTAAAAAAGGGTGTTTTTGACAGAAACTGTAAAACCATACTGTAAATTTAATTTTGAAAAAAGTGGACAAGCATATTTGACTTTAATGTGCATAAAGAATCTGTATATTTCAGGAAGGATTCAATAGTAATGTGTTGTTGAGATATATATTTGTATGTAAGAGCGCCTCTCCTGCATGTATGAAGAGGAGCATTTCAGCCAAGCATCCCTCTAACACAGGCAGCATAAAGATACCTTGTTGTTGTTAGCCTGAGAAGATGCAACAAATCTCATCAGCACTACAATGTGGTCTTTGTGTCTGAAATGAACAAAAGTAACAACAAAAAATCCTTCTGGATGCTCTCAGACACTAAGAATTCAATCCTCATTTTTTTGTCATTTTCATACTTTGGGTTTGGTGTTTGCATACATTGTATACATTGAGAGCAGATTAAATGTTGTGCCAGGATGGACTGATGTTTAACGCTTGTTAACGCTTGATAATCAAGCCATGTCAATTGTTTTTATAAGAATTACTTTCTACTGAAAAATGAAAGCTTTGACAGTGTGTTGTGGAGAAACGGAGACACATTTCTGGAAAGAGATGTTGCTGTTGAAATGTTTAAATGTTACAAACCAAATCCCATTCACCTGCATTGTATTGGGGTGGAGACAGAAATCTCAGAGGCAAATGACTCAAAACCAAAAGTGACTGCATGGTTAGATAGCATTAGAGGTGTGTAAGAAAATCTGTAACTGGATAATTTACTCAGGCTGTTGCAGGAAAGGCCGCAGTCATCATCTGTGTTAACATAGTTATGATGTGGTCATTCA
Organism: Maccullochella peelii; assembly: GCA_002120245.1. Taxonomy (NCBI): domain Eukaryota; kingdom Metazoa; phylum Chordata; class Actinopteri; order Centrarchiformes; family Percichthyidae; genus Maccullochella; species Maccullochella peelii. The sequence goes on from LKNJ01000976.1 coordinate 25,583, forward strand.
CACGACACCACTAATTCAGATGAAGGCGTCATACATGTTAACAAAAGAGCGCTGATGTTGAATAAATCATTTGTGCAGTAGCGTTGCCCTGTTGGTGAACCAACCCTAATGTGACTGAATGTATGGAGTATGTAAGTATGGGGCTCATGGAAGATTTGTGAGGTACTGTGTAGCTTTCAGCCATTTGCCCCAAAACATGACCCAAAACCCACAACTACCCATGCTGTAGTTCGTACAAAGACCCATCTGCTTTCCTCTGCTGCCTTTTTGGTGCGAGCAGAGAATCCAAACAGAAAGAAACCAGATGAAGCGCCACAGGAATTTAAAACATTGATACTTGATCCAGCTGTGTTGATCAGTTACTGCTTATGATTTCCAGCTAAATAGACGACCCAGAAGCTAAGAGTCCTGCCAAAATATAGCTATAAACAGATAATGTGCAAGAATATTAACCAGCAGCAGAAGCTCTTAGTGACCTTTTGTCCAAGCCTGTGGCAGTGCCAGGAATAAATGTCAACAAGTGAACGAGTGCGAAGCAGGAAAGGAGCAGACCTGCTCTGAATGTACCAGAGAAAAAAAAACGCTATTTGATCAAAAGACAGGAAGGAATCTCACCAAATCTCCACCTTTTGTTGCTATTTAAACAGTTTAATTGGTTGAATCAGTTCTGACCATGGCTTGTTGACAGATGTTTGTTTGTCAGCACAGACAGATTATATCACGACTCACAGAGGAAGGTAATATTTTCTTCGTTGTTGTGTAACCGGCCTGATCTGTCAGAAAATAATTACAATCCTCCATTTTCACTTGGAGCAGTCGGTGCATTCAGCCATATTGTCAGCAGCAGCAGCAGCACAGTTAACCACAACGGCAATATTGATTTCCCCAGCGTGGGGCTTCAATTTGACTGTGTTACTAAATCATCTGAGCTGTCCAATACTACAGTGTGTCTGTGGCACAGACTCACAAAAACAATCACAGTGCTGGAGATGATAGAGTGAGACACTGATGTATGTCCAATCATTATCCTCAGAGCTGTGTGTGTGTGTGTGTGTGTGGTCTGATCAGCTACTGTTCCGCACCGAGGAAACACGCTGAACACGAGCTGGGAATAATTACCCTTACAAGGCTGTATTCCACCGCACTACTAAAAGACTCATTCCTCATTACTGTAACTTTGTATTTTTAGAGCATTACATTAAAGATGATGCTGAGTTGTCTGTAACACTAAGCAACAGTTGCCATGAATAATACAAACATCTCTTTTTGTGCATTTCTATTAAACATTATTGAACACAGTGTGTGCTTCTGTGTTAATATGGACATTTGGATGGAAACGTTAATTCTATTTTATTTTATAATATGTCTTCACATTTTTATTGCCAATTTCTATATTTTTTATTTATATCTCTACTATGCTTATTTACTATGCACCAATATACCAAAGCAGTGTCTATGTATGTGAAAACCTACGATTCTGATTCTGATGTAGGCACAGAGTCTACATCAAGCACATAGAATGGTTATGTTGCAACATCATTTAATAATATATGATACAGTCATTTCATAAAGCTTCGTTTATCTTTTGCTTCTCTTAAAGTTCGTAAAGTAAATAGGAACTATTCTAGTGCTTGTGTGTGTTTTAGCCATGTTTCCATATAAATAATGTATATAATCTACGTTATTATTGTGAAGCCGACTTGATTTGTTTCCCCTTCCGGCCTCCATTACCACGATGTATGAGCCACTTGCAAAGACTTGCTTGAGTTATCCATTACAGTGAACATGAAATTTGACAAATATCAAATCAGATATAACATTTACATTAATTACCTCAAGCAGGCTTCTAGTCTGTGCAAGCTAATTTTCCATGACGTACAAAAATCTGCTGTTACCAACTGTTTGTTTGTGCTCCTAAAGTGGGCTGTGAGTCCATTCTGAATGCACTGCGAGTGAATTGTGAGCGGGTCGTGGGCGTATGAGTCAACTTCATCACCTTTGAATGCGTTTGTGTATTTTTTTCATACTGAAAAGGCATGTAAGCCTATGAACTGTATTAATACAGAACTACAACAAACTTTCTTATTCCTTTTTAGAAAATGCAAATGTTATGTTATGTTAGAGCTATTAACATGTTGTGTTATAAGAGAAGAAGTTACAAATAGAAAGCAGGGGGGGAAAGGATGACAAGTCCTTGCTAAACTATTAATGTAATGAACTTTTTCTGGGACATCAACAATGGCAAACACAACATCAGCTGTTGTCATTAACCGTAACTACCCTTTCAAAGCAACCATTAATGATCTTCAGAAATTTTTACTTAACAGCAGTGTTAATTGTATTAGTTATTATGACTTGTAATATCTTGCCAGTATTGGTGGATTGAGGCATTATGAGACAGGTAATTATAATGACAATAAAGGCTGACTTGAATGTTTATTTAGTTATTCTTGTTTTTGATTTTCCATATATTTAATGGGAGAAGGTGTTCAAAAGGTACAGCCAGTGTTAGAAAGTCCTGCTTTTTCTGGACGGAGCTCTTATCCACTGCTGTTTGGGAGGGGACACTTTTGAGTTTTTGGTCATTTTGAATCTCAAACTTCAGCTGTGATTTATAAACTCAAGACGGACACGCATAATAATTCTCAGGCCAATTACAGCTGTGACGACTAATGTTTGTCTGTTCTAGTCTGAGCTCTTACTGGCTCAGGGAGAGAAAGAGAATGTGGCATTGAAGGATTCTACTCTTCTTCCCGAACCAGACGATTTATTGATACATGTGTGATTTTTACGACTGAAATCAGAAGCGTTGGTGTCACAGAGTGAGAGGAAATAACAACCAGAACGAAACAAACTGAACAACGGTGCCATAAAACGATCTTTTTATAATATCTGCAGGGTCTGTATTTGGCCTCTTCTTTCTACACAACATTTCATCCATTTGTAACTTTTCCCCGTCACTCTTTTCTGTGAAGTGCAGCATAAATGAGTAACTAATTATTTTTTTGATGGATGCCCATGTCTGTGTTGGTAGACACACACGAGAGTTCAGATTTGGGGGTTTGGCAGCAATTTCATTCTTATTTGACAAAAGTAGAATTTATGACTGTCCCTTGTTATTGGATATAATACTAACTTTTATGGAATGTGTAGAATCTGTATAAACCAGGGTTAATGGAAGAGAGACAAACTGTGTCGTAACTTTGTGATATATGAAGACTGGAGTTTTACATAAAAGAAATTGTGAGTGCCGCTGTAAAATGTTTTGGGACATTATTCCCCACCATTTGGAGTGTGTGCATGCATGCCTGTGTGAGCATGAGCATAGAATAAAGGGCTTGGGACTCACCCTGAGCTCCTTGAAGAAGATGCAGCTCCGAGCCCACTCCACTATGGAGAAGAGAGTCTGGTCTGCCATGCGGCACATGAGGCTGAAGGTGCTGGGCTTGTCCAGCCGGCCCCGGCCACTCTGCTCCTGCTGCAGATGAGCAACGATCTTATTCTGCACCACCAGCTCGTCTGGATCGCAGCGCAGCAGCTCCATCACCAGCGGGGGCAGGCTGGGCGGCTGCGGCGAGGCTGAGGGGTACATGTCTGGGTAGGGGTATCCTGTCAGAGACTCAGGGGAGCTGGTGTAGTCAGGACACTCTGCTTTAATCGCCCTGCTGGGGAAGGCTGCGTACTGGTACTGAGTGGTGAGGGGCATGTGGGACTGCATGGCCATGCCCAGGGATGGGGGTCCATAGAGGTTGGCCTCGTAGTCTGTAGGGGTGATGGAGCTCGGGGTGGAGGGGAGCAGACTTTTGGAGATGGTGGGCAGGCTATGCAGGGTGCTGGTGAAGCCGTAGTCAGTCTGCAGAGGAGAGGCCGGCGGAGGAGCTGCGCTCTCCAGCTTGAACCCGTTTGATCGTATCAAAGCCTTCTTCTGCTGCTTCAAGGCCCTGTCTCTCTTGTACATGGGGCCAAATTTATTCCTCCCCCCACGCATGCGGTCTGCGCGCACCGCTGTCACACAAGAGACAAGAGGTGAAAAAACAGATTTACAAATGAAACACTGACTCTACTGAATTCTCCTGCACTGCCAAGATCCCCTTTGCAGGACTCCTTGATGAGCACTGAACGGCAGAGAGTCAAATCCTAACTCGCATTTCACCAGTATCCCTAACCATGCCTGCAGAGTAAATAATAGACATGTTGGTCATTTTTGCTTCCCTTTTTAGGGCTGAGAAGAATCCCCAGAGCCCGTGCAGCACTCCTTCTTGTAGCCTAAATAAGAGCTTTTGATTTAAAACAGGGGAGTCTCCGGAGTTTTATCAGCAAGTCAAGAATGTGTCCTTTTTCTGCTACGGAAGCAGGTGCTTTCCTGCATTGCTGTCTGGGAATAAATCCCATCCAGCGTGTATAGGAAACAACACTAGAGCCCACAAATCAAGAAATATTTAAAGGGTTTTTACTGTAGTAGTCAAAAGATAAAACTGTAAAATGATTATAAAAATGAATATACACACAATAAGTGCCAACAGTCAAATTATTACAGCTATTGTTGGAATTAAATACACAATGATAAATGTGTAACAATGGGAAAAATATAAGTCCTAACGAATAGTTTTTTTATTTCTCCCAAATAATAGCATAAATATATGACATTATTATTATTATTATTATTATTATTATCATTATTATTATTATTATTATTATTATTGTTGTTATTATTGTTATGGTGAAAAGACGAACTCATCTATTCTGACAGTAAACTGTACCTTCTAGCCGCATCCCGACGCTGAGGCACTTTTGGAAGCGACAGAAAGGACATCTCTTCCTCTGGGTTTTGTCTATTTTACACTCCTGGTTCTCCGCACACGTGTACCTCTTGTTGTTCTGCACTGTCCTCTTGAAGAAGCCCTGAAAAGCAGACTACACATTAGAAACAGCGGAGTTGAGGAGAGTGCATGGTAGCCTATTTATTATTTCAGGATTGCAAACTTGCGCCCTCGAAATAAAACGTCGCGGCTGAATAATGACTGTTTTCCAATATTTGTATTGCAAAGTTAATGCTCGATAGTGGCATATTCTGTTTAAAGGAGAGTGCTTATTAGGACTATATACCCAAGCTAAAGTCAGCCAATGCAATGTTGCATTTATCTATCAATCCGGGAGAAGTTCACTTTAAACTTTTGTTTGGTGTGATAGGCTAATTTATTGTTTATCGACCAAAATGACAACATCCGTTTAAACAGCAAATATTAGAACAGGTTTTGGTGTTTTGGACTATTAGTTAAAGGTTCGGTGAAAATGCCGCGCTGTCTTCATTTACCTAACGCCCTAGCTGCTTTCATTTCTGTTAAAGGTTCCATGTGTTTACCTTGCAGCTCTCGCAGGTGAGCAGACCGTAGTGGTATCCAGACACTTTGTCTCCACACACAGGACACAGCTCTTCCAGGTCATCGTCATATGTGTATTCCATAACCTTCAAAGTCACACCTGGTACATACACACGTGCGCATACACACGAGGACCCACGCACACACGCATCCACCAAAAGACAAAGACAACAACACTAAGTGTACAATGCAAATATCCCACGCAGAAAAAAAATTTTTTTTAAAAGCGCAACCCACATATAACTCAGGGTGAATTATAAAAGGGTGTCATTTAATTTGATCGTGTTTAACATGTTAGATTTTTTTTACTTAAACGTGCTTAACTTTTCTTAGCAATTTGCTTTCATTTTAATGCAGCTTAATCTATGTGAAATTGTTTCAGTGCAGCTGAGTGCGTTTTTTTTCCACATTTAATACAATTTCATCTGACATAAAAATGAATAAAGGCAATAAGAAAAGAAAAGAAAGAAATGCTTTTAAATAAACTTCCGCAAACATTTATTTTAAAATGAAGTGTCATTTATTTATCTATGTATTTATTTGATTGAAATTATAGGCTAATTATTATATTTATATTATATATACATGCAATACAAATATACACACATTTCAGAATAAACGTATGCTTTACTTAATAAGGCCTAATTAATACCCTGTCCATAGAATAAAAATTAAAGCTCATAACGTTGCCCAAAACACAATACTTTATATATATTAATCTGAATTCAACAGTTTAACATGCATTATCTGTGTTGATGTAGGATATTTTCTGTGTAGGTCTACATTATGAAATCGGTCTTTTTTTCAGTAGTTTCCCTCAGTTTTATGAGTTGCGAATGTAGCAAATATTTAAGCAGGAATTGTTATATTGTAGCCTACTCTATAGATGTACTCGGCCTATATGGGTTGATAAAGCCATATTCAATCTGACATAGCCTATAAATAATTGAACTAAGCTATAAAAAGAAAAAGAAAGCTCTACAATCTATGGTCTCCACTCGTTTATCCACTCGAACTAATAACCACCAATGTCGCCATAAAACAAACATATCCATCAGTTTGAAACCGCTCCTGCATTTGCTTTATACTGTTGATTTATGACATTATACAATGGTGGCCAAACTATTCTTCAAAGTAAAATGTGCCTAAAGTGAATTTAGATGGTTTTAACCTCCACTGAATCTACCGCATTAGCACACACCATATATCGTATTCCAACATTTTGGTTCTAGACTCTGTTAAAGTGGATGTTATTAGTAGCCTAGCTACAGGCACCGAGCTGATAGGTGACAGGTGGAGCCTTTATCAGTGTAGAAATAACGAATCACTCACTCAGTAGGCCTACGTTTAGCCTATAGGCCTATAGAAATAAATGTGATGAAAAAGCATGCATTAGCAAATCCTTATTGTGGAGCTAAACTTAGCTAGGTTCGTTTCCATGTCCAGTCCACGGAGCGGTGAAACGGCCCGTAGCCTACAATTGCACACAGTCGGCGTGTGGAATGTATTATTATCCCGCTGCCGACAACACTTCATATTTAAAAAAAAAAAAAAAAAAAAGGTAAATTGAATTGAATTGAATTGAATAACCGGGAGAACGTGAGTAACCAGCGGCACACTCGCAGGCAGCGAAACCCAGGCGTCACGCGCCCCGTGAAGCAGTCAGCAACAAGGGGTCACGAGCTGTTAGAGGATGACAGAGTGGCGCCATCAGCTACACAGGTGTGCAGACATCAGGACACAAACACATCTTGAAATATTAATATTAGTATTATTTTTATACGCGTGTTATTTTACATTCTTAAATTACTAACCTATTTTGTTGTTATAGCTACACTTTTGGGATTTCAAGAGATTCTGTTATAGACTTCGGTAATAGGCACAGAAGTTGAATCACACAGGCTACTAATTATCATATACTTGTATTCTATTGTGTTATTTTCTATTTTATTTTGTAGGCTACATTGTTATCACTAACATTTCGCAATTTATGGTAGGCCTATCATTTATTATTATTATTATTAATAATAATAAATTGAACTACTTTGAAAAGTGCCACCCTGTTCTATGTTGGGTTTTTAGTTGCGTTAATTGCCGTTCTATAATAGGGCTAAAACTGTGTTTGGCTATACAATTGCTGTAATTTCCTTATTAGACAATTACTAATCTTAATTAAACAGGTTAGGGATCTCTGGATGCTCTGGAGTTATTGTGTGCCGGTTCAGGCAATTGAGCCTTTCAACATGTATCTGACTTTCTTGGGTTTAAATTGGTTTCTTGACTCGAACAAAAAGAAAAGTCATATCTATTATGGACATGCAGGTTGTGAATGCAGAACACAGAGAACTGTGGACAGACTTACCGTGAGCCTTGTCTCCCAACATTTGAAAAGCAGGCAGCAGCCAGTCAGTGATGATTGTCTGATAATTAAAAGCTGGATGTAGGCCTAGGTGTTGCTGCAGCCTTGCATAGGCTGCTGAGGAGAACAAAATAAAAAAAGACCAATACAAATCCGGATGGTCACTGTCTATAATAATGCTGGTTTAAGAGCCAGTAGTACGTGTGTGATGATGATGACCATTGAAGATCTCAGAGTGGAAGTCTCCTCAGCCCGCCAGCTCTTTACAGCGCTTCCCTTATCCCAAAAGTTATACTGCCGTGATGCCATTGGTGGACGCCGAGTCACGTGACGGATAGGCTACTCCCTGCTGCCTCCTCCGTGAAAATGCCTGGGCAGGAGAGCAGAGCGCCTGAGAGCGGTGCTGGAGGAGTTCCACTTAACATGCAGACTCACAAAAGAGCCGTCAGAATGATTAAAACGTGGTTAGAGATTATTACAGAAAATACACAGCCCTAAATTAAAACGCAGCTTAAGTTTTAAAGGAGATTTTCATATAACATTTGCTCTTCAAATTACTTTTAATTCGAGATGACTCACTGCTGAATACACCCGACCGGATACAGATGGTCAGAATACAAGAAAGTTCTGTCACATCAACTGTAGATGTGGCTGTAAATGCAGTTGTATTAAAATATTATAATCAATAAATAAGAATAACAATACGAATAATAAGAATCAATACAATTATTAGTGTTAATATTATTAGCATTCACTGGGATATACTGTATATGTGTTGGACATCTATATTTATGTTTGGTATTACACCTAATGGCCATAGCAGAAATATGCTGTACATAATCACATACAGTAGATATAGATATATTTGCTTGTCAGTTTATTTTTTACACTGGCTAGCCTAATGAAACAATGAAACAATGTAGTATTCCTCAGATTTCTATATTTATCTGCACTTGTTGACTGTACACATGTGGAGTAGTCCCAGCACATACAGTATGTTTCAGTAGAATGAAATACATTGGCATTAATATTAATTGCCTCTGACAGGGCATTTTGCTTGGTAAGTGCTATGGAAAGTCAAACTGTCTATTGTTAGCTGAGACAGGAAGCAGTGGGTGGCTGCTGAGGATCCGTCAGACTGCTGAGGGTCATTGTGTGGAAACACGCACAAAACTGAGGGTCTATAGACCACTGCACAATTTAAGACAGGAAACACAACGATGACTGAAATCAACACAAAACATGCACGCCTATTCTGACTTTGATTACTGTCACTGTCTCTGCAGGAAAGTGAAGGTTTCTCTATATATCTTTGGCTCCTCTTCCTCATGACTGGGACGATCAATCCTGGTAAAATCTTCCAGACCCCTGATTGTCCTTGAGGAGGTGGGGTCCAATAAATGTTCATTTAGCTTTCCTGTAATTCAGTTTATCAGAATTGTCCCAATTAGAGAATGTATAAGAATGACAGTTGAATTTTTTTTCCTCGAAGTTAAGACACTTCTGTAAGTCAAAAAAAAAATTGGATAGATAACCCTTTCATGAACTTAAAATGCCTTAATCACATCTTACACATGCAAATCTTGATGCCAATGGGCCCTTAAATTACTGTGAATAATACTTCAATTACATCTCACCAAGTTTAGAGGATTGAATTGTACCTTCTCTTAATTGTATCTTTAATTCACTCAGAGGTTAAATCCTGTAATTAGAAATGAGAATTGAAAAAGATGCTATAATCACATAGATATTCTACACATGGTTTTAAACATGAGATATATATATATATATATATTAGAAACATGTATACAGATGTATAATCTTTTATATTTATATATGGTTGAAAACATGAGTCCAAAATTATTTTTTTGTTGTTTTTTTCATTGGTGGTCATGTTTTTGAGGGGCCACGAGGCCCTCAGCAGCAGCATAGTTTATGTATGCCTTTGGCCGGCTACGTACAGTAAGTGGCATGTAGCATCATTACCAATAACCATGGGTGTTAGTTGGGTAGTAAGGTTATACTTAATACTCAATAATGAGGGTAAATTATTTTTTTAAACAAAATTTTATTGGTTTTCAACAGAAACAAGAGTTATACATTTAGCCATCGCATCAATAACACACATAGAAATGAAAAAAAATAAAATAAGAACAATAACAAAAATACAATAAGAAAATAATATAGTGTCATCCATCCATTCTCAACAGAGAAATCCCACATCCAACCGCCCCCCCTCCCTCACCTCGACATTACACACAGAAGCTTTCCTCCATATTGTCCTGCATACAGACACATTATTGATTAGGGTAGCCGTGGCCCCTCAGCACTATCCAAGTCAATTCCCCAGGTAAGTAAGCAAAGGAGACCACATTTCAGTAGGACCTCTCATTACCCTTCAGAACTGCACCGATTCTTTCATGAGGGAGGATCTTGCATATTTCCCTGTACCACAATGTGGCAGTAGATGGCTTATCCTTGATCCACTTAATCAAAATACATTTTCTGGCCAGTAGTATGTTCCAGTGTCTCTTTGACACTTATTACAAAGAGGTGAGGCCTGACGGTCCATCTTGTTTAGTATGTAAATGAGTGTACATTTTAAATACAATAAGTCAATCATCAGTCACTGCTACACTTTTCCCATTCCTAACTTTTTATTACATGTTTTGGTAGTAAATGGTAGTAGATGCAGGAACTGTGTAACAAGTGAACCCATGCCCTGTCCCTGTGAAAGTTGCCTCCTCCTCTGAAAAGACTTGCACAGCTCATCTCTGCCATTACACTGTTTGCTCAGCAGAAGATGCATGCAGGGAGAAAGGTTTTATCTATCAATCTGTTTCACCCCTGACCTCCAAGATTCACTGCAAGGTCCTCGATTAACCTATATCTGCTCATCCGACTATTAGGCCAGAAAACAAGCCAGGCTGACTGGAGCAGGAGGCCCCTGCCGAGTCGGGCCCTCTGTCACTGGGGCCAAGAAATATGGCCTATCTGCTGTTTGTCTCTGGTACGATTTTGTTTTGCAAGTGTGCTGTGGCTACAGGTCAACGGAGCCCCAGCATCAGACAAGCTCTGTCTCTGTCTCCCAGATATATTTGTACAATAAATAAAGGGGAAGGGCTAAGGCCTGGCTCATGTTTTGACTTCATCATTTATATTTGGTTCATTTTGTACCCCCACACTGACAACCATTTTCTGCTGGAGTGGCAGGATCTTTTTGGATAAAGAAGATAGCGCTGCAATCACACTAGGTGAAAGCTACAGGAGGATGAGTTTCTATGTTGTGCAGAACTTGAAGAAAATACTATGTACGATTTCAGATTCTGAGCTTTGTTGATATTTAATTTTACACTTGCTCAGAGGCACAGCATCCACAACAATGTTAAATAAGTCAAATTAGTTTAATTTATACAAAACGTTCTCAGAGGTTGAGATGCTCTGAAGGCAGAAAAATTCTCATTGGCCCAAAAATCCACAACGTTTGGGATTATCTGACCATCATTACATGTGACACATTTTATTGCAATGTAATGTGTAATGTGAAAAAGTTGCTTGTGCAGATATCATGGAGAATTAACACAGAACTCTGCAGCTCTATGGAGCTTTTTGGCCTCTTTTAGCTCATTGTTTTAGGTTTTTTCCTGCACATTACTGTTCTGTCTCACTGCTTTCGCCATTATTGCCACAGGCTGTCAATTCCAGCCAAAACAAGTCTGGTAAAGCTGTTGTCTTCAGCACCATACAACAGACAGACCCGCGTCCTATCGCAGAGTCGGTGTTTCAATCCCCGGCTCCCCCATTTGCTCAACGCGACGCACAACAACTCAACACTTGTGAAGACAAAGGACTTTTTTCTCACCCATTGTGAGTGGACATCAAGTCTGAGTTGGGTTGCTTAGTAACAGACCAAAACTGTCATCTTTTCCAAACTCTGAACATTTTACTATTTACAGCTAATCTACTATGTCATGTTGCCTTCCTACCCCCTACAGCGAGTCTGAATTCATATGTTCTTTTTTTTCTCCAAAATTACTACTAAACCATATCAGCACACAGCTCCTGGAGTTGCAATCTTTTAAGAATTTGCATGGTAAAGGATTACAAATTAGATTCCCAGTATTTGTAAAAGTTTCTGGGTTTTTTATGTTTTGTTTTTAATGATAAAATTAACCCTGACATATCTTTTTTTTCTCTGACACCACAAAAACACAGCTGTATACATATCGTACATTTTCTGGGACATTTTTGTCATTAAAATGATCTCAAATATTAAGATAAGGAGGAGTCGGTCTAGACCTGCTGTATATGAAAAAGTGCCCTGAGATAACTTTGTTATGATATGGCGCTATATAAATAAAACTGAATTAGATACAAACAAAATACAAATAAAAATACAAAAATAAATACTGTTTAAAATGTAAGTGTTCATTTACAATACATGACTGCCCTGTGAAGTTTTCTTTTAAACAAGCAAAAATTTCCAAAGTTATCAGTCAGTGTTTCTCACCAAAATGCATTGTGTGAATCCTTGAGGCATAACAAACGTGCTGAATCATAAAAAAATTTTAAAGCAACTTTTTAAAATATTTTAAATCATTAGCAGTCTTCTTCTTCACTGCCTTTGTTGGCACATCGTTTGATGCGTTACTGTCACCAACTGTCAATAAGCAGAATAGCGTCAAACTCCACTGAATACCTTTAAAATGTTTTAATCTGTGGAAAATTTAAAGCTACCAACTACTGAGCAAGTATACTGTAAATGAAAATTAAACAGTAATCAATCTGCTTGATTTGAAAGTAAGCAGGAATAGGTTCATTAGTTCCAAGCACGCAAGGACAGAAGACAGAATTGTGAGTGTAACAGATGTTTTGTTCCTACCAGTGAAATAATTTCTGTAAATTTGAGCAAGCAGTATGGCGTCCTTAGCGCTAGCTTCAAAGCTGCTCGCTCTGTTTTGGCAGTTTGTGTCTCTTTTATGCAAAAATACAGTTTACACTTCCCTGCTACTTCCCTGCATGGTCCACGGTAAAACATACAGTATATATACAGTATATGACTTCTAAGGTTGATTTATGCTTCTGCAAAAAATGATGTGACACAGTCATTGGACAGTGTTGTTACACTATAGCCCTATTCACACAGGACTAGTATTACCTGGGGACCTCTAGTAATTCACAATAATTGCAGAGGTCATCTGTGATCTTAATCTCATGCGAATCTGCCATGTCCATAATTTTTATAGTAAAAATAACCTATGTACAAATTACCTACCAAACACAGAGGTCATGTGATGATTGGCATCTCAGTGATTTTGCGTTGTATTTTTTTTTTTTTTTTCCGGCAGCAAAAGTGTCTCTTCATGTGTACAATACATGTTTTTCTTCTTAGCAGCTCTTGTCGTTCAGGGAGCAGATGCTACACAGAGCCTGGACATCATGTCTGAGGGATAATGTCAGTAAATTTGAGTAAATACAGGCTTTGCTTATCCCGTTTGAATGCGCCGCATGAAACACAGATGTGTGTGTAATACTAGTCCCATGCGAATAGGGCTTATGACTATTTTTTGGGCTCATCAACAACACACATTATCACTATTGTATTGTTACTGTTATTGTTAAATTGTTTCTATACAACCTATTTTGAACAAAGCATGCACAAAATCAGGGCTTGTGGTATGAATCTGTCCCTGTACGCTCTCAAATTTTGACTGAAGATTGATTAACGTTTCTGTGGCTTACTCAATCATTTTGACAGTAATAATCTTCCATACAATCACCTCATATTATTGAGAACATAACCAAATACCAGTGATCCCATCATTGGCCTTACCAATGAAAGAAAATCCTTAAGAAAGGCCAGTCTTCCAAATGTGATACACAGTCACAACTTTTATATTTAACTAACTGGTAAATCTATATCACCGAAGAGAGCTGTGTGAACAGGTGAGAGCGCCGTGGCTTCATGTTCCACAATAAGAAAAGAAGAATAGTGAGATTTTCTGCTAAACAGCCTGCATTCAGTGTCCTCATGCCTGCCCTTGACCAAGCCAGGCGCAAGCACAACAAACCACTTAGAAAAGGGAAATTAAATACAACGACTACAATAGCTCAGAGAGAAAGCAGACATGGCAGGGGTTTTCCTCAGTGTCATCCTACAAGGTCAAAACAAAAAAACCCTAATCTATCTCTCTGATCCCTATAACACACAGCTTCTTAAAATTGATTCACGAAAATGAATCCAGCCTAACAACTGACCGGCATTAGCATTGTGGTTGGATTAAAGAGGATAATAAATCATAGCTGTTAACTTGTCTGATTGACTCATGCCCCCTGCTGGTATATTTTAACTACACTGTAGTGTCTTTTTTACCTCACTGAACCGCAAGGTATTACAAATTCAGGCAATTTACATGTTTAAACATCTGCACAACATGTAAAGACTTAATACAAACAATTTAATAATTATTAAGTACGACTCATGAATAGTAGACACCAATAGTAGTCTCCAAAGTATACAATAAGTAAGCAAGCACGGGAAATTTTCAGAGATGCATTTACAAGATTACTTTATTTTGTCCCATGGGAAATTTGTCTTGGACATAAAGGCTGCCACATAAAATACATACAATTATAGTGCAGTAACAGACATAAAGTGCATAGCAAAAACAAGTGCAGACATAAGTGCATTCAAATACATGCAACACACAGCCCCTCATTTCACACCCACCTTATGTCCTGAGTTTAGGAGATTCACTGATAAAGAGTTTTTATACCTGAATATGTATAAAAACTTTCTTTTCCTGTGTTTAATTGGAACCCTGATGGGAGCAGTTTGTATTCTGAATACAGGACATGGGAGGGGTCAGCGATAATTTGAACTATAGTCTTCTCAAAGAGCATTTGGAGGGAGGGATGCTCCCTCACCCCCATCACTTTCATTGCTGTTTGGACCAGTCTGTTTATCTGTGATTTTAACTTAACTGATGACTGATGTTACCAAAGCAAGCTGAGATTCCGTAACGCAACATTCTCCATATCATAGCATGATAAAATAACATCATTACCCTCTGTCCAACCCCAAACACCCTGAGTCTGCGCAAGAAGTGGAGTCGCTGTTGGATCCTAGTGCATACAGAATTCACATGGACATTCCAAGACAGATTACAGTCAATATGTACACCCAAGTATTTGTAAGATTTAACCTGGGAGATACAAGCGTTATGGAGCAGTAGTGGCGAATGCTCCCCCAGATGTCATGGATAAAAAATCATTTCTTATGTTTTCTTACTGTTTACAATGATATGATGGTCATCACACCATTGTACAAACTTTTTAACCTCCAAACAATAGCCAGAAATGTCAGTGTCTGTATCCATTAGTCCAAAGATGGCAGAAGACTTGACAATAAAAGTGCTGAGATGACTGCCTGTACAATCATTTGTATATAATATAAACAGAATGGGAGAACTCACACATGACTTTAGACTCAGATAATGTCTGGTTGGTCAAAAACGAGTGATACCACCTGATGATACGGGTTTACAGACATCTGTCTGAGCTTACTGAGAAGGATGTGTGACTGCAGAGTATTAAAAGCAGAGCTCAAATAATGTATTAAATGCCTCTTCCCTAAAGAGATCCTAATCTCATACAAGTAACAAGCTATTTGACACAATCTAGAGTGACATACACACTGAAACTACACTGCAAAACTATATACACCTGAACATTACATCTATATGGGATAATTGCATTAAAGAGGTGATAAGGTCTGGCTCACAGTCAGAGTTCCAGTTCATCCCAAAGGTGCTGGTCGGGGGTTGAGGTCAGAGCTCTGTGCAAGCCAGTCAAGTTCTTAAGCCCCCCACGTATGTACCCAACCAGGGGTACGTGAAAAGATTGTGGAGTAGCTCAGCTAAGGAGACAAAAAATCTAAACTAAACAACCATACAGAATAAGAGATTGGTATGATGCTGATCTTTAGTACGTGCTTCCAGAGCCAGACTCAGAGACCCTCTTCTGTGGTGTTATTGTGACAATACATTTACTAAAGATCAGCATCATACCAATCTGTTATTCGATTTGGTTGTTTAGTTTAAATATTTTTCCTCTTCTGTGGTGTATCTCTGTCAGCACCAGTCTTTCTCTTTCCACTCCTGGTCCTGTACAAACCGACCTGAGGGACCTTTGCAGTTTTATTTATTTCAGTTAAATTTGTGTTTTGGAAATTAGCTATGTGGGAAAAAAAGTAGGCGAACCGTAGCTAGCAACAATTACAATTTTTTTTTTTT
>LKNJ01000976.1:41632-56239 GCA_002120245.1 Maccullochella peelii
AACGAAATTAATTTAACCCCGTCTAGAAAATTGTTCTACTGTGCTTGAACTTGAATTAAAAAGCCAGTACCGTAGTACAGGGCAGCTGGAAGTGTGGACATTTTTAAACGTAAACTTAAAACCTACCTCTTCAGCCTGGCTTTTGAATGTTTTATAGACATTACTTACTTTATTTTACTTAAATACTTTAATGTATCTCTGTGGTAAAATCTTATTCCAATTAATTTATCCGTTATTTTATTATGTTATTGTTATTGTTTTTTTAATCTATTTTATCTAGCTTTTAGTCTAGCTTTTATATAACTCAATTTATTTACTTAATTTCTCTTTATTATTGTTTTTATTATTATAGCTTTTTAAGTCTATTTTATTACATTTTCATCACTTTTGTGTGTGTGCATTGGTCTCAAATTCTTAAATAGTTTTTTGGTTGCTGTGGTTTTTATGTTCTACACTTGTTCTGTCTTTTTATCGTATCATCTGTGAAGCACTTTGAATTACATTAACCTGTATGAAAGGTGCTACACAAAGTTTGACTGATTGATTGACTGATTGATACAGCCATTAGTTCAGCATCTTTGCAGCAATTAAGGTGTGAGGTGAGGTATATGGAGACAGGCAGTATATGTCTGCCTGTCTCCAGATATGTGCAGGCAGTAACACTAACGTTAAAATCTGAATCCATAACGCTGCTTGGTGTTTTAAAAAATAACAACTAAACCATGCACGCCAACATTCAGCCTGAACCCTCGGATTACGTTGTCAAGGGGACAAAGAGCAAAGTCACCAAAAATGGAGACGGACCAAGAAAGAGACAAAGGATCTCTGAACTGGACCAGAGAGACGAGAGAAGCGAGGACGCCACCTCATCCTCAGTGGAAGTGCAACACCCAAGAAGAAGAGGGACTCTGACACCACATCCACAACAACGACGGCGGCAGCTGCAGCCTCAAAATGCTTAGAAGACATAACAATTGAAAATACATGACAAAAATAAGACAAAAATTTCACGTATGAAAGCTAGACTAAAATGTCTTTAGTTTTTGTTACCTAAAGGCCTTTACACACTGTGTTTATTTTTGCCATGAGTACTTTCATACAGAACGCGAATATTACACGGTGAAAAATCAACGTAATTTTTTTCGGTAATGAGGTTGAGCATTTGTATAGCTTTCGCACGGCAAATAAAGGCATCAACCAATCATGTTGTGCGGAACGAATGTCACATCACAACTCCTAATGACAATGGTGGACCTGTTGATTGTTTGTGTTTCTCATCACCCTGTGTTATATAACAAAGGACACAAAATTATAAAGACAATTATCTATCTATCTAACTATCTATCGCAAATTTGCATCGCTGCCGGTATGAATAGTTTTGATGCGAAATATGCAGGCAAGTATTTTGCATTTTCATGTCGTTTATTCGTCACATCCCCGGTGTGTAAAGGCCTTTATGGTCAAAACAACAGGAGAGTCTAGAAGCAGTCAAGAAATTAGCGTGCCTTTTTGGTCAAACTCGAAAAAGAAACATACTTGTCATTCCACATTTTTCCCACAGATGACAATCTAAAAAGGAGAATGGTTTTAGCCACAATAAGAGACAAGGGAGTGGGATTTACTGTGAGAAGAAGCAGCAGTAAGGAGGAGGAAGTCCTTGCCCACCCAGTGTCCAGTCGCAAATATTTTAAGCCATAGGCTGTCTCTGCCAGATATATTTGGAATAATTGTAGAGAAAATAAACCACATCAGACACAAAATGGCAAAAAAAAAGTGGTTGTGATGTGTAGGAAACGGTGTATGATAAAATGGAGTGTGTTGTTGCGGCAGTGCTGGTGCAACACTACTAAGACTGCTGTTCTCTGGGTGAGTGTAGCATGTTGCTAACGAATTGGACAATAGCCACACATAGTCTCCAATTGAAATATTAACACTGTATAATTAACATTATACTGTTTTACGTTACATCGTTATAAGTTAACGTTACAACCTAATGTTGACATTATAAAGCAGCGTTACCTACCTAATTGCTAATGATATCTAGCATATGCTAGCAGTTATGCTAGTAGTCAAGCTAATACTGGGTTTTTTTTGTTAATTTATACATTGTAGTAAGGTGAATGTTCTACTTTTCCACTATGTGTGCTTGTTGAAATGAATAAAAGATGTATTTACAACAATGTTCTAACTGGTTTTAATATAAATGACTAGATAACAGTCATTGGCCAAATTAAATATGAGCTGACTATGTAAAATGTATAACTTCTATCTTTGAAAATGTATTTTACTTTTTAAGTACCTTTTATTGACACAAAAACACAAAATAAGGTTTTTTCTCCGTGCTTTCTTTATGTGATATTTGATGTGGACTCGTTTTTATTAATTTTTTTGCATACAAGGGTAGTCATCACACGTGTCAGTGCTGTCACAGCTCTTCCTCTCCCTCTCCCTCCCTCTTCCATCTTCTCAAACCCTTTGCTTTGCCCTGGCCTTTCGACCTCATGGACTTCCTCAAGGGTTTTTCCCCACAGTGAATATAGCCAGGCCAAAAGTTTCTTCTTCTTCTGCCTATTTTTGTGTAAATGGTGTGCAGGCCTCTGATTTACTGTAGCATTACAGAGAGGCAGCTTTATATACTGATGTTTTTAAACAAAAACGTGCAGAAATTAGAGAGTTCTTGCCACTATTTAAATTCCTCTCAAACTGGGATCACATGGTACAACAAGTATATTACATTAATAGTTTAGAAATACACTCCTGATCTGAAGAGTACAGAATCCCCTTCATGCATGATTTGTAAAATTGTCATATGATCACGTCATGAATGGGGCCACAAGGGGACATTTTTGCTAACAGACTTGGCAGCAGCATTGGGTGCGATGTAACTGATGCTACCTACTGGAACAGACAGCATGAATTTGAGAAACATAAATCAGTGTGGTTGTATTGAGAATGGTTGCAGATCAGACCAGGGGGAAAAAATGCAATAAAGCTGGAGTGCGGAACTTTTACATATATATCAACGTCTGTTACATTCAAGCCGTTGCCAGTGCGAGTTCACACAATGCTGATTAAGCCTATCACCAGCAGGTAAATCTCTCTGTATTTCACAGTATACCAGAGTTTTTAATCTGGTGTGTGTGGTGAGAATGGATTATTGTCTTGGAACTGTGGAAATTTGAGCGAGCTCCCCTGTTGACATACGTCATGAGCACGCATCCACAGTGTTTGTGTAATTACTCTCACTGCCAGAAGGGGGTGACAAAAGTTCTGCACTCCAGCTTTAAGAATACAGTGAACTCAATGTGTTCTGCTGAAAAGGGAACATTGTTCATTTTTCTGACAACAGACAGAGTTTAAACTCAACTTCTTCCCTTTCTCTCCTCTTTCTCTCTCTCCTTCTGTTGCTTTCTCCGAGTGTTTCTGCCTCCGGAGCTGCGGAGTCTGGATCTGTGGTTGCAGGCCACCTGCTGCCCCCGTGTTCCTGCTCAGCGGACACTGCTGCTATTGTTGTTATTGCTCTTATTATTAGTATTACTATTATTATATTGCTATAATATTAACATCAATACCATTAGCACTACTGTTACTTTACATCTGTATGTAGAACTGTACTGTGCTGTACTACTGTATGTTCGCTTTCCTCCTGCTCCCTCTCTCTCACTCTCTTTCTCTTCTCGCGCTCTCTCTCAACCCAACCGGTCGAGCCAGATGACCGCCCACCCAGAACCTGGTTCTGCTCGAGGTTTCTGCCTGTTAAGAGGGGTTTTTTCCTTGCCACTGTCTCCTAGTGCTGCTCATGGTGGGAATTGTTGGGTCTCTGTAAATATAAACAGTCGGTCTAGATCTGCTCTATATGGAAAAAGTGCCCTGAGATAACTTTGTTATGATATGGCGCTATATAAATAAAACTGAATTGAATTGAATGTTAAAAAACATACTTTTTAAATATTTTTAATGTAACTTTAAAAAAATATACATAACACTTTACCTAAGAGTGTTACATGTTCTGGGACTTGTGTGTCTCGTACAAGCCAAGTGTCCTTCATCTTCAGCATCTGCAATGAGCATAGGACAGGGACAGACAGATAAGCATTATGTTTTTTACACAACAGGTGTATCAAATGAAGAGGCTCCTCAACCCCATCAAATTTATGTTGGTGCTGGTAGCCTTGAAACTCTTAATTAGTTTAAGGAGGAGGACCGTGCACAGACTTGCGTCATCAACTTCTTTATTTCAACAGCATTGTGCTGAATCAAAGCCCGACATTTGAAATGCTGAACTGTCCATGTGGCTTGATGTGGGAAAGACAAAACGACAATTGAAAATTTGGATTTTAGAACACAAAAGCACTATTAGGAGACAGGATCTTACTTCACCTGCAGAAAAACGTTTTCTAGAACACAGCTACACAATTTCTGGTCTTCGCTTGAGAACTTGGATTGCAATAAACGAGGTGGAAATCTGGATCTGTTGCTTTTGAAATGTGAAGCATTTAGGAAACATAAATTAAACACACTATTGCCACATGGACTGAATGAAGACTGGACTTGAGGTGTTTCCTTACAAGCTAAGCTTAACTGTTATTATTAGCTTTGATACAATTTGTTGGAAATTATATTGGAATTTGTTTTTTGGTTTGTTCTTTTGGCTGGATTGAAAACACAGGTAACAATTCAGGTGACACTGATGATGGCTTGATTACCGAATGATGTAATTATCCTATAAGATACCTTCTGATGTTTGAAAATGTATAAAAAGTGGTTTCCAACCCAGTATTCCTGTGTTTCCCCTGGTGAAGGTGTAAGTCAAAAAGTTGGGCTTTGATTTAGCACAATGCTGTTTAAGAAGTTGATGAAGAGCTGTGCTGCCAGGTGGAATTTCATTTTTTTATTTTCTCTATTGTAAATGAGCCATCCTTAGCCTGTAGCCAAGTCACAGACCTTCTTTCTCTTGGAGGTCTTCAAAGCACTTCCACTTAATCTTCCTCCCATCCTCTGTCTCAAATTCCAGTGAAGATGCAAAAGTATCACGGAGATGTTTTAGCATTGTGGTATGCATCCAGGATCACATGTACTTTGTGTGTGGGGTTCTCAGGATGCAAGAAGTAAGGCTTCATGTTGTTGATGTTTAGGTCAAGTTCCTTTATCATGGCCCAGTTGCTTGCAGGGGCATCAGTGAGACAACTTTATCACCAACCTCATGAAGCCTGCTAAGGCTCTCCCTTATTGGCCTTCTCTGATCCATCCATACCTGTGATGAGAAAGTATGCAGTGGGAGTTTTCCATGACTCATTGACAACCACAACCATGAGGACCAAGGCCTGGGTGGCCAGTGTGTTGTCAATTTCATGTCCACATAGCCATCTGGAACTGGTCCCCTGCAAATTCAGCCATCATGTGAATGTAAATTTCATCCATCATTAGAGCACAGACCACTTCTTTTCCCTTCTCTCTGTTTGCCTCTACATGACTTTTTAGTGCTGTGAAAAACACCACAGTAAATCCAGGATCGGCTGAGATGCTGCTGTACCATGTGCGGATGGTGTGACTGTTTGGTAGAGCTTTATGGAAATAGTCACGCACATACTCATATGCCTTTGGGGAGTAAAAGTGCAGTGTGGTGGCAAACTGCATCAGCTCCTCAGTGTACTTAGCTGACTTTTTCCCCTGCTGTATCTTCCGCAAGATGTGTTTTGGATATTTTGGCTTCATTTTTGTACAGTGGGAGGAAGTGGAGACACGTCAGCCATCTTTATATACAGTCTATGGTCAGGAGCAAAGGAGGAAGTCAGATGACGTTATTATAGAGCCACAAAGTCCACAGAGGGAGGAGGTCGGGGTGTATTTATCTGGGAGGCATTTACAAACTAAAAATAGTCATTCTTTTATAAATTGGTAGCAAACATAATTTTGAAAGGTCTTTTTCAAAATTCTGTGAGAAAGTCATTATCAGGACAGTGAATACCAAATGAATAACAGCACAAAAGCATCATCGGAGCTGTATAGAATTGATGGAGGGGGTGAGGGTCCGGGGGTGGGGGTGGAGGTGGGGGGTGCAGCGGGGTACATGATAAATCACCACCTCCTGATTTTGAGCAGCCCCTATTCTTGACAGTGCCCCTTTCAGAACTTGGCTTTTGTGTTCACTTAACAATAGGAAAACGTTGTTAGTTGAGGCTAAACTCAATTGCAACCTTGATCGCTCTTAAATATATCTCCTGTGTAGTAATCCATCACAGTGGGCAGCAGCTCTTGAATGAACCACTTGGTTTGCATGAGTTCACTTGTGAAACAGCTCGTCTATGCTCAGCGCTTGGAAACATATTGATTATAAGTGAATGGATGTAACTCTCAGCTGGACTCAAGCAAAAAGAGCAAATTCTTGTTTTATTTCAGACACTTAATTCTACAACTCAGTGTTACTGCAGAGCTGTTTATTCACTAAACCCTGAGAACCAAAACACATCAACATCTGACAATCTGACATCCCACTACATGACTGACTGATGCCATTTAATACATTTAGCCAGTAGGTCTACCACATCATATTTTCATATCATTCTGATGCTCCCTGAGGAGACTTCCTCCAAATAAATGTTTCATTATTTTTCTTCTTCTTCTTTTGTCTCCATTAAAAGATGAATAACTCTATATAACCAGGAAAGGGCCTCCCTTTTACAGGAGTGTCCTTGCCAAGACAGCAGAACCAGGAAAAAAATAAGAGGTTCCAAAACATAGAAAACAGACTTAGAATGAATTAAATAATATATATAAATAATCAAGATTCACAAAGCACATACAATCAAAAAGGTGAAATAAGATTGATAAGATAACAGCAATAAATAGACCATGACAAGTCATATAAAAACAGAAATGCAATAGATTAAAATAAACACATAATCACATTAAATCCTACATTTCAAGTAATTCAGATAATATGGATCTGGGGATTTCTCTGTTGACAATGGATAGATGGCACTATTTTATTTTATTATATTTTTTTATTATTCTTATTTTATTTTCTATTTTATTTCTATCTGTGTGTTATTGATATGATGGCAAAATGTATAACTTGTTTCCGTTAAAAACCAATCAAATTCAGTTTTAACAAAATAGTATGGATCTAACAGCTTGCAAGAAAATCGGTTCCTGAAGTTGAATGTCTGACTGAAGCATAGATAGATAGACGGATAAGGCTGGTGTTGTGCTTTATTTTTCATACTGTCAACAAATTGCATGAAAAGACCAAAACCAACAATGTGTTAGTCCGTCTCTCAATACTGTCTGACCTCCCTACCCTGTATATGGCTCTCATCGCCAAGTCTAGTTTTTCCCACTGACAAGGATGGACTGGCCATCTGGAGTAGTGGGAGCCTTCCCAACGGGCTGCTTCATAATTTGGGCTGATATAAAGAGAGAGAAAAAACACACAGACGGCTTAGTGGTGACTGATTCCTGCAGTTTCCCAGTTCTCTGCACTGGTTGCATTGGAAATTCTAATATTCTAACTAGCCTAACTACTAGCTAGATTTCTTTTGCAGAGCTTCTTTTTTACACAGAGATTCAATGAAGGAAAAAAGGGACTTCAATTAAATCATGTTGCCCGTGTACTGTCTAGTTGAATTCTACTCTGTACTAATACTTGTAGTTAGTATATAGTGAGTGGAACATGAAAACTAATTACATTACTTATTAACCCATAAGAAAATGACCATGGTGAAATTCTCATGGGGTAGTTATTAGCAAACATTACTCAAGCAGGAGGAAACATTAGATATGGATGAATTGAGAGTAGCACAGCAGGCCAACTGAAGTCAATACACATTTTTTATACGCACTTTTTTCAGCACCTGTCTGTTAATGTTTCTATTTCCAAAACAAATTGCAAGCTTGCAGACATCTTACAGTGCAAATATTGCCGTAAACCATAACAAACACTCTATCCAAACCCCCGTCAAATAATCCTTGACCCACACTCCCCTCTGAGAATTTGGAGAGAGATCTTAAAAGTCTTTGCATACATTTCATAACACCTGGAAACGGGAAACAAAACGGACTCCTTTTGGTTTCTTTAAATCTCTTTTCCTCACCAGATAATTGCCGGTCTTATCACTATTTATGTTGAACAAGAATTTATTGCATTATGAGCATGGTGCTGACAGATTTTATTATCTGGACACCAGATGTTGAAGTGTAGATTTATGCCAGAATCACATTCATTTTCAAGGCCACAGCTGACTGGTTGCTAATTAGCTGTCATAAAAGAGGCCTTTACAAAACCACAGAAATCAGACTGAAGAACGAGCAAAACACTGAGGAGAGGAAGGAAACGCTGAATGCATTTACATTTACAAAATGTATTGAGTCTCTTTCCTTGTCTATTCCAGTCAAGATATACTTATCAATCTAGAAATAACAGTACCTATTCCTTTCATACAGGAGACCCATGTATAATTCAGGTATACTGAATGCTTGTTCAGTATACAGTATGATTGTAGTAGAATCACATAAGTTACCAAAACAGCTACATTTCAGTTTAGTTGTTTAAATGTTTTAAAATGTCATGTTGCATGGTTATAAAATCTGATCAACATGTTCTGAGACGGCGTAAGTCTTCACTGATCATGGCAGAGGCTATGTGTAGAAGAATGTGTGGTGGCCCACAGGCTAGTAGGAAGTACGAATACTTAATTCATTTTTGCAGCTGTGTACCTTTACGCAATCTCCATCACATGTGTTAAACTGAAATTATACTTTTCACATCAGCAAATCCACCATCCGTGTGACGTAAATGCGATTACCTGCCCTTATTGCGGATGCGTGTGTGCAGCCCAAGTTTGGTCAGAGTAAGACTGTCCTCTTGAACTATGCCCGCTAACTGTTCATGTGTGTTTGCTTATCCAGTTAGCTCAACGTTAGCACTGAATTGATATTGCTATCATAGTTAGTCAAAGTCCCAGTTACTAGTTGCTCCCAGTTGCTATCTAACAAAGCACTGATAATGCACTATTGATTCGGTGCTAACATAGAAACATTACGATTAGTAAGATGTCGTCTTGCTAGCTAGCAAAACAAAATAATTTCAAAAGTACACTGAAAAAAGGAATGCTGGCTGTAACTTACCAGATCACTTGAAGGAGAAAGACCAAAGACCTATGGGAGGGATTGTGCATTTCCTTGTTTCTTACGATAGTGATGGTGATATGCTGCCCACAATTTGTTTTGAGTTTGGAGTATGAATTTGACAGGTGGCCAATTTTTGCATATAGCACCTCTAATGAAAAAAACTCATCGCTTTCAATCTTGATCATTCCATGACTTTTGGGTTGCAGACAGAATCAAAACACCAAAAGAAATCTCTCTAAGTCAAGTGACACCGATACCACCTCAAAGAAGCAATGACCAAGACTGACTAAACATGTTGCGTAGCATCACATCACTTCACAGCGCCTCATATTGCCACATATCAGCTGCATGTGAACACACAGTGAAGACTATAGCTAGCTGTTAGCTAGCTATAGTCTTCCCTGTGTATCTTTGCTGAGTGTCTTTGTAGGCTATAGTCCTTCGAGCATATGTTCAGTGACTACTCACCATGCTTTTTAAGCACATCGTCAACAGATCCTGACACTATCATTAGAATTCAGCTCACTTGGTGTTGAACAATGGAATACCTTGAATTATGAATCAGAGGTATTGCATGGAAACACATAGTATTATGAAGGAATGGAATAAGGTTTGAATTGCAGAGCAAATCTGTTGCAAGAAAGCCAAAAGTGTTTCATTCTTGGCATTTCAGGCACTGCATCATGCAGACCTAATGAACTAAAATAATTTAGTAAATGCAACACATAATCTGATTTCATTATGTGGATAATGTATCTTAACCAGGAGTGCAGCAGATGTACCTTGTAAAAATGTGTACTAATATTTTTTATCTGGTTTATCTCGAGTGCATAAATTGATATTTTGACACTCTTTCTCTTCCATACCAGTCCAGCCCTGTTCTACCCCTATGCTTGGCTTAGCATCTCTGGCTCCATGATTCTGTCACTGTGTGACAAGAATACACGTCTGGTAACAACTACATGAAGTTGTGGTTGCGGATTGCTGCCAAATTTCCCACCGACAAAGCCCCACCACCACCACCACCACCACCACCACCTTTATTTGATAGTGACAGCTGCAGAGAGAGACGGAAAACGCAGGAAAGGGAGAGGGGATGACATGCAGCAAAGGGCCCGGGCTGGACTTTTGTTCCAATTCTTGTAGTTACTGTTTCACAAGGTGTTGGATTGGTGAAGAAATTTCACATTTGCGCTACCGCTGCATTGTTCTCGCCCATTAAACTTTTTGCCAGATCTACATAGCACAGTATACTTGTACACAAAGAAATCATTGGTCAGAAAGCAGACACCAGAAAGGCTTGTTGGGGTCTTTTTTAAAAGAGCAAATGTAAAAGCTTTCATGAGCTGGATCACTGTTATGTATATTAGCTGGTGATAATTGCAATGTTGACATTCATTTTTATGGCTATGTCATGGATTGGTCATTAAAACAGAATGGAGGGAGACATAAAGATGCAGAGGAGCAGAGAGGACATGGCAGCATCAGAGAAATGTGATGGAGCAAGGTTATCCCCCTCTGGAAGTGTGTCAGTTGGCAAGGGGTGAGGAATGGCGGGGCTGTTCTCCCGTTATCGGCGCTGAGGTCACAAGCGAGTCAGAGTCAAGGGGAACAAGATGAGAGGGAGAGGGGAGGGAGGAGGTGGGGGAGTGCGGAGGGAGGAGGACCACACCTGGTGAAGGCACGCTTCAGGAGAGTGGTGGAGCGCACGCTTTGCTAACACGCGCCAGGAGAAGCCACAGTGGAAGAGTTTAAGAGTTTAGGCAGAGCTGCACAGCCAGTTCTAGCCTTGACTAGTGTCCTGACTGACGTAAATACAGTAGGCCAAAACCAAACTAATGTGTGTGTGTGTGTGTGTGTGTGTGTGTATGTGTGTGTTGGGGGGGGGGGTAAATGTTGTGAGATGAAGTTTTGAAACATCTTATTATTTGATTTGATTTAATTTATATGATGAAACTTCTGATCGTGGTGAGAGGCTGGAGATAAAAAGGAGGACTGTTTATCGTATCCGATACCTGCAATACTTTCATCTCTGTAAAAAAAATCTTTCAGCAAATCCATCATTTTCTCCCTCCACTTCAGATTCTCAAGTGGGAAAACCTGGGGCTAAAGACAACTGGTGATTTACATGTATATCTGGGAGATTTTCAATCAATCAATTGCAACAAAAATGAATCTCTTATGGACTAATTACAGCTTCTGGTTTGCAGAAATAACCAATACATTACATTTGGAAAGAATCTTAAGTCCAGAAAAAAAGATTAACAGCAAGACTTTGCTGAAACTTGGTAGGCCTTCCTCTGTTACTTGGACATTGATCATTCTCAATCTTTACAGTTTGTGTTAGTCCTGAGGCATTCATGAAATGCCTCAGTTGGTAGCTCTAGAAAGGTTTCTTATCATCGTTGTTTTTGTTTAGTTTAGTCTTCTTTTTCATTTTCTTCATTTGTTTCAGTTTGTCACTATACAATATGTGAGGCTTGTTATAATGGCTATGCCTGTGCGAACTAGATGTCCCATGTGTTGACATGCCTCATAACTATAATATAGGGTTTGTACAAAGTCTTGAAAGTTTGGAAAATGCTTAATTTTTAACCAGTATGTTTTCAAGGTTAGGAATATGCTTGAATTCAAATATACTCCTTGAAAAATGCTTGATTTTCAATGCAATCTGGTGTTTCATCATCTACACAGTCACTCATGTAAACCAAAAATCTTTAAATATTTAAAATGAAACCATCCCGTCGTCATATTTGTTTGCTGTGTCCTGGCTTTTATAGTTTTATTTAGATGTGATGATAAAGGCTCCAAGAGTCTGGACATTTTTGGTTTAGGTACTTTGAGAGTGCTTGAAAAATGCTTGAATTTTACTCTTAAAAAGATGTACAAACCCTGATAATAATAAGAATATTGAAACAAATGTTTGATTTAATGCACATTAATGGTCATTTAGAACTATACTGTATGTCAGGCTAAATTAGCAGTATTATAATATACAGTAGTTTTGAAACGGAGGATATAACACAATATTGCAGAAATAATTATTACTACTTCACCTGTTTATACAAAAACATTTCAAGATGTATTATATTATTATATTATATTGTATTCCATTTTGTATGCATGACTCAAAAATACAGATGACTTACAGCTTTAATCCAACTGGTGCAGTCCTTCAGCATCACATATCAGCTTAACCAAAGTTAAACTTGATATGAGTCATGCACCAGCACACTGTAGTATATTTTCATCATTTTCATCAGTACAAAATATTCCTGAATCAGCTCTTTTGGACACTTCACATATTTGATGTCACAACTGTTGACTGAGATGCAGAACATTTCCCTAACTGAAACAAGGTCATTCACTGAAATAACAAGCAGTTGTATTGACACAGTGCTTCTCAGCATGATCGCTACGCAAGGAAAATGACTGAACACAAAACATTATGGTAGAAATGTCATTAAAAGCAGCATGTGGCCATGTTTTGCTTCTTAGATACAATGGAGTGATGTTGTCTGACAGCAGTCATTCTGTTACCTTTTGAGTGACCACACTGTATCACAGTCATGTTTAACAATTTGGCACATTTCTTTACAGTCGTTTGGTCCAGGGAAAATTTTGGAAACTTTCCTCGGTGGGGTGTTCAAAGATGCTTCAACATCCAAGAAGACAAGTAATAAGTCAACATGGATGTTGCAGAAAGGACAATGTGAATTTATTCATCTCTGGCTTTAAAAAAGTTTGTGTTCAGCAACCGAACCTCAAATCTCTATCCAGTCATTAACAAGGCCGCCTGTTAAGTCTGTTTTTTATTTATTCTTTTTATTTGATTTTTCAGACTTGATTTGTTTTGTTAACTGAGTGTTTTCATTTTATTTCCCAACATGAAGCTCCAGAGTTTTCAGGTTTAGTTTCATTTACTTATTGATGGCTTAAAAGTAGTCCAATTTAAATACAGACTATAAAATACTGAAATCGGCCTGTAAAATATCCACCATTTTGTACATTTTTAATTGTAGAATGTAAACTCCCCCTGTGTTGCAATTCCCATAAAAAAACAGAGGACATGACCTAAGTGTTTGCCAAATACAATTAATCTTAAAATAATGGCTCCATTTAAAGCAGCTTTCTTGCCCAATCTGAAAGCCATCTCACATTAAAAGAAAGCCAGGCACAACACTGTTATTCAATATGTAAAACATGTAAGCTGCTCAATTGTCTGATGCGTATGTGAAGTGAATACTTCTGAGCCGCAGCAACGTCAGTTAGCAGCAGCGATAGCGTAAACTGAATAAGACGGGTGAATGCTGGGGTGGTGGGTGGCCACTGGCTGATAACAGTTAGCAGTGATAGCGGACCACTGTGTTCCTTCAGTGTGTGTGTAGGTGCCACTCAGGGACATCCGCTAATGTGGTGGCTTTAATGACTTGATGTTCCGGCCTGAGACGACACTGTGAGCTCCATATGTCAGGCGTCCTTGAACACGCACACAGTCAGTTTTCAAAAGAATTATTGTTGGGTATCGGAGAACACGGCAACATCGCTAAAAGCATGTCTGATGGGTAAACTGTGCAAACTGGTGAAAGATATTTTTAAGTGTAACTAAATAAAGTTGACTGACTTCTATTGATTGGTTTGGTACCTTACACAGATCATTGCATTGATTATTCACATTTGTATTTACACTACATCCATGATTGTGATCAAAGCCGTGGTGCCACTGTGAGTTTGAGGTCCAGCTAGAGTCTTATCACTGTGTATGAAACATCTATGTGGTTTATCAAAGAGAAAGAGGATGGTGGACTTTAGGTACAGATAACACAGTTGCAGTGGTTGGCATTTGTGAAGGGCAGCAACTGATGCCTTGTGCCAAGGTGAGACCAGAAACACCAACACATCAGGCAAATAAACACCCTTCGCACTGATAATAACATGTCTGTTCTGCTGTGAGATGGCTATCTCCCAACAGATAGTGAGGCTCAGGTCCTGCACTCTTATATAATCATGTACGAAATCCATCCTCCAAGCCCCCCGCCCCCACCTCAGTGGTGTTGTGCCCAGGGGGATCCGCAGCCTTGACTGGCTCTGATCTGATTAGAGGCTTGTTAGGGGGGGTGGAAGGGTTAGGACGGCCTGTCAAAAGCCACTCTGTCAGCCTTGAGGAGATAAAGTGATGCCTCCTGGACCTCTGGCCTGCTCCGCACTCATGATGCAATCAGCAGCCCTGCTGACAACCATCACTCACTGACATGACAACCCGTGCGTGTATATGTGTGTGTGAGTGTGTGTAGGGAGGGTGACTGTTTAGGCTCAGACTGATGTATAATTTTAGCAATACACAGGGCTGATATTGGCATTATATTAGGGAGGACCCTGCCAACAATTTGGGAAATATGTGTCAGTCAGATGATGAGGATGATATCATTTCCATCACTGTGCCATGCAGCCAGTACAGCTGACTGCCCCCCCCCCCCC
>LKNJ01000976.1:56253-84471 GCA_002120245.1 Maccullochella peelii
CCCTCCAAGATAATGTGGATATTGGACTCATGGAGCTTAATTGATCCAGTCTCAAGTCGCTGTTGGCGTGACATGTATTTTTTTATGTAAAATTGCTACTTTTGATAGTTGTGAACCAAAGGTGAAGAGAAATATAGCATATATACTTTATTGCTTTTGTTAGTGTTTTCTCAGCCCTGTGCAGAAACCTTTAATATTCTTTTTCTATAACATTCTCATAATATTTTAATAGTTTTAAGGTTGTCTGTGCTTGCTACACAGCCTCACAGCATCTTTCTGGACCAATAAGAAATTATTTTGGTTAATAAACGTCTCTATAATTGAATTTACTACGTTAAAACCCTGTGAAAGTCTGGTTTGAACCATGATTAGCTATGAAACACTATGCATATGCAACTCTAAAGCACAATATCAGCATGATAAGAGCCTTAAGGCAGGTGCTGTTTTTTTAATACTTAATCTTGAGGCCCTGGCTTGAAGAGGATTCACCTTTGTAATTTCAAAATCCACCTGCAAGCACTTCTATAGCTCACTGATTAACACGTTAGATCTAGTCATATCTGTGTCTGTAGTAAACAGTTTCCCAGCACGTCTACTGATTTTATCATGATAATCAGTTTGAATAAATAATCTAATCTGAAAGCAAAGACAGTGATATTAATTGAATCTATATTTATCTATCCAAGGGTCTGTAAAGGAAGCATTAAATCCTAGCCTTGATCCTGGATTGCGAGTGAAAACCATCTGATACACAGCCTCATTACTTTCAATCCACCATTTAAAACAGCCCGTTTTTTTCACTATTTGTAGATGTTTGTAGTGTGTGTTTATGTGGGTGATATTATCTTCCACCTGTAGAGCTGCCATTTGTAAGTTGTAACATTTTTGTTACACTTAGCCTACTGAGGATACCTATTCTATTCTATTATTTACTGTCTCTCCTCACCCCTCATGTATTTCTTATTTTGAGATTTAGATATTATTATCATATTTTCAAGCCTGTTTGGAAGTGAGAAACTGAACTGGCTGTTACAGCCATTATTAACAGAACCAATTGGATACTTTTTGCCTCCAGGGCACCGTACAACATTTGTCACCTAACCTTAAGAGAGACTAATGACTTACTATTTAATAATTAAGAGATTATATCTCATTAAGAGAGCCCTTTGCATGACGATGAGACATCAACTAATGACATCAGAAAATGTCACTTTATAGAAGTTAGTGTTCTTTATTTTTCTCCCCATGAAACCACCAAACTGAACAATGCATTAGTCCCAACACTTTCTGACTTCGCTACCCTGTCTGTGGCAAGAAACACTGGTTCCTGCTGGAGATGTAAATCTTTAAAAACGGCTCACAGATATATAGTTTCATTTTTTTAAAGGCTCGGTAATTTCCTAAAACAGCTGGGCACTGAAGTTTTTAGCAAATGTTACTCAAGCAGGAGGGAATAGTGCATTTGCTGGGGACTATTTTCAGCAGCGGATTAATCCACATTTGATGCTGTAGTGAGTATATACAGCAGCAGGATGATGTATGTGGGAGTGAGTTAAAATAAACTAGTGTGTGTGTTCATGGTGATGAAGGAACATGTCACCCAGTGCCACAGTGCGGCCCATTGATGTGTTTCTAATAGTCTGTCTGTCTGTTGACAAATTGACAAAAGTTTTATTTTTAAAATTTGAATAATTCTCCATAAGATAACCCATGAAATGGGAATTTCAAATGATAAAAAGCAAGAAAATTCAGATAAGCTGGTTAAATGTGAAGTATTTTTATATCCGGGAATACTGCGTGTTATTTAAAGGAAAACTGCTACAGATTACTTTTGTGAAAGATGTGCTTATGGTTTTAAATATTTTAATAATTATTTGCGTAGTGTGTGCATTTTATGAAACAACAGCACATTGAGTGCGGCGCGCTGAGCAGCAGGTCAGGGACAAACATGTCCAAACTGCCTCCCACACAGCTTTAAGCTCCATACCCTCTGACTAGTTATCCTTCAATAAGCTCAGCGTCATTCATTGAACAGACTATCATCAACAATTACTATGATCACCTTACCTCAAAAAGTGAGAGATGGGCAGAAAAATGGCAGACAATCCATGTACACTTGCATAACGTTCACATTTATTTGGTTTCAAGTCCTAACACATTCTAAACATGCTTTTAACACGTAATGGATCACATTCTTCACAGGTAGTTAAAGTAACAAAAGCAGACAAGAGATTTCTGAAGAGAAAAACATAAAGGCGTTTCAATTGTCTGTTCACAGGTGATGACGGTGTGTAAAATCGATTTGATATGTCAAGTTTTCTCTACTCTTTTACTTCCTCCAAACTCTTCTCATCTTGTGCTCTGACAGTGGTGAGGGAGTCACCAGCCATCAGCCAACTTAAAGCTCAACAGCCTCAACAGTTGGTGCCTCGACAGACAGGACAACTGAGGCAGGATCTGGATCTGGATCACACGTTACAGTAAGAGCTTTTAATAAGGTGCAGCAACTAACAATTCGACTTTTTTAAAAGCTCTTCCTGGAACTGTGTGTTCCAGACCTCATCTTTCCAGGGTTCTAGCAGTGTTACAGTGCTAGGGTTGGACACATGTTGGTTTGCCTGTACTGGCCTTTAATAGACCGTTAGTGAGTGACTCCTTCATGAGATGGATGGTGGGTCCTCCTTGACAACAGCTGCAAAAAGCCAGTGCAAAACCTGGTGTAACCTTTACTTTCTTTAAAGGAAAATTCTGCTTTTTTACAACCTATTATTTTTTCAATTATCACAATGGCTATTTGGCATTTCTATCAGTTTTTATTACTGAGATCTGGGGAGTTGGTGACACCTGTAAACAATTACCATAGGGGTCCAAGACAAGCAACATGGGCAGTCAAGATGACCAGATTTGAAATAAATCCGCAGTTTAATGCCATTTTTTTGGAAGAAAAAATGAAAGTGAAAGCACCAGAAATGTGCTCTGCTTTCTAAAACTGCATATGTGCACGTCTACAGAACATACAGCGGGTCGAAGTTCAATCACAAACTATTTCTGGAGGATTTAATGGATGTATAAAGTAAACATTTGGGGTAATTACTAGTGTTGTACTAATGTGCCCTGGTTTTTACTTCCAAATAAGTTGGTTTAACTGTCAGCAACCCCAGATCTCTGCTATTAAATGACATTGAGTAAAATGTGTCATCATCAAGACCCGGTATGTAAGTTTAATAGCAAAACCGTTTCTAGGATTTCCCCTGTTGTTGAGTGTCATGGCGTTCTATATCAGTAAGTAAACTTCTACTCAAAAGCCATATGAGTCCAACCCCAGCGTTAACACTGCAGCAGTCTGTCTGCGGTCGCGTGCCACAGCGTCAGGGTCACACGAGTGAGCGAAAGCATGTAAACACAAAGAGATGTCAGTTTGACCACAATTACATTCTCCGATTGATAATCGATCACAAGCTGCATTGACACAGATAGATATGACAGCAGTGCCATTGTTATCACTCCATGTCACCTTGAACTGCCTTACCAATCAACGACATGGAGCACAATGGAGAAAAAAAAACACAAAAAAATCACACTGCCATTTCATGATGTGTTGAATATAGTGTACACAGCAAACCATTCACAAGATAACAAGACGTATTCCGAAAAGGTCAACACAGGAAAATAAAGCACTGGTTAACTGCAGCAAGAATACATCACGTGAAAGCTTAATCAGCACACTGACATTCACATTACGCTGTCATTGACATTCTGGCATCTTTGGTATTGGATTCACGATAACAGGGCAGAAGTGAAATAAAAGATGACGCTAATTTAACACGAAACAAATCCCCAAAAAAAAGAGGAAAAAAAGGGAGGAGGAATCCCTGATCCCTGATACGAGAG
The DNA here is from genome assembly GCA_002120245.1 of Maccullochella peelii. NCBI lineage: Eukaryota > Metazoa > Chordata > Actinopteri > Centrarchiformes > Percichthyidae > Maccullochella > Maccullochella peelii. The sequence goes on from LKNJ01000976.1 coordinate 60,145, forward strand.
GGTTTGGTGTGTAACATACTTTACAGCCAGAGGTCAGAGAAAATAAAAGCCGCTGACAGCGGGCGAGTCTGAGGTAGAGAGGATTATGAGGCAACATGTTTACGCATTTAAAAATAAAAAAAGAAAACAGGTATCAGCGCTTGCTAGACATCGGAGAGGTCACTGAGTGAAATAAGAGACACAAAATAACAGAACATTGGTGCAATGAAACCAATAAATAAGACAACAAAATCACCTATTTGAAAGTAAGCAACATGATGACAAACAAAGAGGTAGTTTCAGTACAGAAATTGCAAATGACACATCCCTTGTCTGCAAAACAACACAAATACAGAAAATAAAAAGAACACTTCAGCACATGTGTATCAAAATGTGATAGTTAGGAAGTCAGAGCGCTGGCAGTAACATAGCCGTGGTGAGGTTTTATTTTATGTTGATGAGCAGAGGCCGGTATTGGTATTATTTGTTGCTACATTAAAAGGAAAAATCCCCCTTCAGATCCTCTTCCACTGTCAGATCCTAGCAGTCTGTGATGTTCAGTGCATTCCTGGAGTTACTTTGAGATGAAGTGACTTTGTTGTTGGTCACCCTGAACCTTTTCTCTTTCACTTCTGCTACAGTTAGAAGTATCCTACATTCCCCAGACGGTTTCTCTACAGATAGGTGGGATTGTTAAACACCAATGCAAAATGGCAGCTCTTTACATTCTGACACTAAGACATTGATGTTGTGATGTCATGTCAAAACATTACTTTATTTTGGGGAAATCTACTATGAAACTCAATTGTAGCTGATTCTCAGCAGTGGTGAATGATTTTAAGGGGATTTTTCTTTCATTGATACATTACTCAGACTTTTGTTACATAAAAGTACATATCCCTGAGATTATGTGGTTTAAAGGGTCAGTTCACTCAAATTAAAACTCACTCACTTATCTAGCCATGCGCACAATTATGGTTTTATAATTATGGTACTCACAGTACATTTAACATGTTTTACAGGAACATCTCTTTCCAGAAACTGTGTCCCTGTTACTCGGAATACTGCACAGAACATGTTAAGGACAGTTTTGATGGGGAGCATTTCTTTGGTTCCAATGAGAACACAGTCACAGCGAGGGCTATAGATAACACTAGAGGTAAGTCAGAAAATAGTGTATGTTTTTTGTAATTTTGGTGAAATTACCCTTTAACCTCAGAAGCCTGTGTGATGAATGATTTTAATGGAGAGAGACCATATTCTCCACACAGCCATCTTAGCTGCTCTGAGAATCCAAGAATCTTGAGTTTGGAACCATGGATGGCTCCAAAAACACCACATTTGCATTGTAAAATGATTCAAATAGCACTTAAAGGCTCCAAGATATCAGTATTGTCCATGTAAAACATGGCTGACATCACCTGAGTAATACCTTTTTTTTTTTTTTTTTTCTCCATAAACCACTGTGGACAAGGGAATTAGTTATTAAAAATCATGTCTCCCCCCCCCCAAAAAAAGAGTAAAGAATTCATTCAAAGTTTAAAAAAATGATAGGGGTTGTCTTCACTCAAACAAAAAAAAAAAAGAATGAATATGTGAAAAACAACAAAAACCCAAAACATTCACAATAACTACAAAGGTACATGAAAATGTATAAAAATCAAAAGATGAAAAGAGGCTGACTGAAACATTTGAAAGAGGAACACTGCATTGGACTGGTGGTGGTGTTAAGGCTGCACACAGAGGGGTGGATGGAAACAGGAGCGAGAAGATGCGACATTCTGAGGATGCCACCGCCGCCCACTCCGTCCATCACCAATGCCAAGAGAAAAATCATGTCTCACCTTCAGACTACATCCACTTTCACTGAATAAAGGGGGGGGGGGGCTTGAGGGACATAAAGTGGAAAAGAAAAACACTTCTCTACAGAGGACCTACAATGTCCTGGAACCTACGTCTACTACTACAAGTACATCAGCATGGTCACTGAGGAACTCCTGAATGCAATACATAACACTCACTTTACCCTGTTAAGATCCAGGTCGGCAGGGACCTGAGAGAGAGGAACACACTGGGTGGGCAGTGGCCGAGGTCAAGGGTCAAGGTCTCCGAACCTCACCGTCGTGTGCAAAAAAGAGAGTCGTTGCGAGGACTGCATTTTGTCTGCATTTCAAATCGTTGTACATCATGAAACGGCTAAAAACTTCCAAGAATCCAAGAAGACACTTCAAGCGGTTTGAAATGATCATCTCATACTTCAAAAATAAAGACCATTTTCTATGGCTTTTTTTTTTTTTTCCTTTTAAACAATGTGCATATCTGTCACAGAGGGCGCGCAAGCCGGAGGTAAGTCACCTAAAGTCTCACCTAAACCTAACACTGAATCCACTCCCAGCCAGATTAAAGTGATAATCTGCAAACTTTGTGCCAGTTCTTAAAAGAATTTGCAATTGTTGGTCTTTGGACCACACCTGAACCAAGTCTCGGGTCCACACTTTCGAGTGCCCCTTGGATCCGGATGACGTCCAACTTAAACTGCTACTGGTCTTGGGTCTGTGCAAAATTTTGATTGGACCTGGCAAGACCTAAAAACAGTCTAAGTTCCTCTAAAACCGACATGAACTGGTCATTGGAACTTAATCTGGGGTTTTCCCAACTGGTTTGAAGCTGGATAAGCTAACACGGGCAATTTTTTGACCCATGGAGATCTCTCGCCGTTCAAAAAACCAAGCACTGTGTTTCTGACTTTTGGTTTGCTCTGAATAAATTGAGGAACGCTTCACAGACTACCCCTTTAACCTTAGCATTAGCCAGTACCGTGGATCTTACATTTAGGTGGTGAGAGCAGGCTACAATGCATCAAGTTCCTGGCACTGAAGGCAGCGGAGCCCAAAAAAAACCGAGCCATCTGACGAGAAGCAGAGAGGAAACACTGGGACTGGGAACCACATCTGCTCTATGCATACGTGTGTGCACGTTTAGCAGCATTTAGAATGAAATCCGGCAACATACTCGTCTGTCCAGCAGAGGGTTCTCCCCTCTGACACAGATTGATTCATTTCTTATCCTGGTCCTTCATTGATAAGAAATCTTTTTTTATTTTTTATTTTTTTGGTGGAGCTATCAGCTCCCTACCCATCAATGGGTGTTTGAAAAAAGCATTGCATAACACTTTGGTCAAAAAAGAAAAACAATAAAACTTAAACAGCAAACCTAGCTATCCTCCCCTTCCCCTGCAATAAAGCCTTAAATCCCCAGTCTATGATTGTAAAAAATACCCGTATGCTCCTTTTTCAATGAAGATCCCACAGATCCAACAACTGTCACCTTAACTCATGGAATGTTAAATTGACAAGACCGCCTCCCATATGCAGGATGCCTGAGAGTCCAGGCAGATAAAGTAGCTCAATTTTGCGAATTAATTTTGCATTTTCAGCATAACAAAACACTGTTTTTCAATCTTTGATTTATGCAACTCCTTTGAACATTCAGTCTCTGATTGAGGTGCCAAAGCACCCACAGGGATTTGGTTTTAGACTGGGCAACTCTTCATTTAACAGCAAGAAAAGGTACCTGAAAATAGCAACAACATCTTCCTGAGGTAGTCTCAAAACACTCGTCACGTGTCTATCCGCCACCGCCTGAATAAAATAAACTCTTTTAAAGTCTAGCTCTAACAATAGCAACACTGACACATTGAGCAAACTGGATACACACTTGTAAACTCCAAAGACCAATGCATCTACGAGCATTTGTTTTGTACAGAAGCATGTGCACAGTGTAAATCAGCATACATTCAGCTCTGTCGTGTAATAAATATATAAAGAAAAAAGTTACAAAAAACAAACTAGCTGCTTGTCACATTCACAAGGGGGGAGACCAGTCCCTCGACTCGGGGGGTCTAGTTTCCAGAGGAGGTGGTCACGCAGGGCGACGGGCCGGTCCTGTAGCTGGTCAGGCTGGATTTGCAGGAGTGCAAGACTGCTTTGAACAAGAGGGGGAGCTGTTCCAGAGGGACATTCACCAGCTTCCCTGCAAACATAACACGCAGCACTTAAGCTCAGGATTAGCTTAGCTTAGCTTCTTGTGAATGGACATCTTCACCACATTCATTCCATCAGTATTAATGCTATGAGTCACATCATAATCATTCAGATTCTCTTTTTAACAGAAATACTGTTTTCATACACTAATTAGTTTCATTTGTTTCTACTTCTGTTGTTTTGCTCTGTGTTAAGTTGCTGTCAGAAGCCGTGTTTCCATTCAATTGTCAAGCGAATTTTAAGCAAACTTTTGAAATGTCGCAAAAAAAGACAATGCTGTCTGGAGACGAATTAATGCGGAACGGTTCCGCAGAAACAGCTGATCAGTCATGTGAGTTAAATGTTCGCTATGTCAGAACTTATTCGGCGAAGGCGTTTCCATATGCCATTTAGTGCATCAACTCTCGCAAGCGCGAAAATCTTTTTGTGCAACTGAGGTTTTATCGACCGTTTCCATTCATCTTTTCTAATGCAGTACTTCAAAATGTTCATGAAATGGGAACATGGCTAGTGAAACTCAACATATCCCGCAGATATTTCAAATTAAAAGCCAACCAGGCCTGGGAGGGACCATGCCCCGTTTTCCATGTGAAGCATCAGTGCAGGAAATGTTGAGCTTCATGGACAGTAACTTCACACTAAACAAAAAAATGGTGTGTATTAATGAGTTGGAACAGTGTCCTTGAAAGTGGTGAGCATGATATGAGTCTGTTGTCGTACTAATGGAATTAGTGCTGTGGAAACGTTATACTGAATTTATCAAGATAACAGGTAAACATGGTGGAAGCATTTGCATTAACAGCAAACATCAACAGCAAATTAAAATGGGAGCAGATCAAAAATGAGGGAGGCTTCTTCCGAAGGTATGTTAAGATATACTTATTATTAATATTAGAAATAAACTGCATCTCTAATCTAAAATAAAGACTGTGTTCTCTATGCAGGTGAGGCAAATGAAAGCCACTATTTGAGAATTAACAGTAGACACAAATCATGAACACACCCTGTGGTACGAAATTTCACAGGTGAATTTTGTCATTGGTCACTGGATGACTGATGGAGCCAATTCTTTGCCAAGTAACGTTGGACATTGAAACAAGAATACATTTCTAAAGTTACCAGCATCTGAAAGGCATCAGTGTTCATTACACCATACACAAAAAAACTGCCCATAGTACTGTACAGTACTAAGAGGCCTTACCTGCGATGCAGCGGATCTCCGGGAGACACATCATGATCTCAGGGAAGCGTTTGGGCTGGTGCGGGTACTTATATTCAGTGTAGTCCTGACACACATACCAGTAGCGCTTGTTCAGTTGCTCGAGCTGGGAGATGTTGGACAGTCCTCTGATATCTGCAGAGATACAAATGAAATGAGAATCATGTGGGGGATACAGTACATCCACTAGGGACAAGGGGGACATGTCGTCACACACACACACACACACACACACACACACACACACATATATTTCATATTTTGATACATTTCATATAAGTTGTGATTTTAGTTGCAAATGGAGCATTATCTGTTGATAGTGCCAGAAATAATGTGCCATAGATCTACCTAATACTTCACAGTACAGCTTATAGCCCTAATTGAACACCACAGCATGTGATGTTCAGTAGGGATAGACATGCAGAGAGTAAGACGGCTTTCTCTGATGTATATTTACCACTTTTCTGGCAGAATGATTAAACTAAGCATGATAGCCATCGTAATCATAATGCTGAGAATATGACAAAAGCATGTAGAAATGCAAATCCTTCTTTTTTTCTGGGGGAGGACCCCCAGACCCCTCACTTTAATGTGTTCCCCCCACTTTTCAAATCAATGTTACGCCCTTGAGTAGGGGCCAAGAAAAGCTTGGGCTAGTAATGGCAGAGCTTGCGTCGTTACCTTGGTTGAGGAAGTTGATGGCTTTCATACAGGCATACTCCTCATTACTGATCTTCAACTGGTGAAACTTGCGGAATAGATATATCAGCCTCTCCATCACCTCCATGCCGTCCTCGCTGAAGCTGAGGAGTCAGACACAGACAATTATGCTGGAAAAATGCAGTGGTAAATAACATATATAATAATATAATAAATAATGCCCCTAGAGGGTTAGGGGGGTTTGTACCATTTGAAGCTATATCCTCCAAACAAAACACTGAGTTTTAGTAGGTTTACTGTCCACATTAAAATCCACTGTGATGAAATAAAAAAAGCACGTCAAAAAATATAAAATCCCTCAAGCCCCATTATCTTAAGCTTCTATGCTTCAATAAATAAGACAAACATGAGGAAGGGAATACGCCAGATCTACTGAGTGCGCTTAACAGACGTCTTGCTAATCCCACAGTTTTTTGAAGTTTAGAGAGTTTAATTCCACTCGTCAAACCTCGGTTCTCACGAGTCTTTCTGGCTGTGTTCTAATCTGTCTCACAAACTTCAGCGCTACCACCGTAAATCAGACATCCACTCCTAAACTACAGGCAAATTGACCGAAGCAGCAGAACAGCATTGTATATTAGGAGAATGTGTGTCTTGAGGTCAGATTATTCCGGACTGATTTACACAGAGCCGAACCCCACACATCCTGTTCTACCTAGCGTGGGACATGTGTATATATTTCACATGCCGGACGGTGCTAGCCACAGCTCTGTCCTGACGAGTCCTCCCATTCACGGACCACTTCACTGGCCTTAGTCCAACAACAATACTTTCCCTGCTGTGATAGGGAAAAATATCAAACCCCTTTTGGAGATACTGAGCTCACAGAGTGGAACGTCTCGCCTTTGTGGAGGATTGTTGTTGCAGTGGGGAACATTTAATTCCTGATATCCACCTTTCTTCTTAGTGAAATATTAAATTGGAGAGGCTCCCGGAGGCGAAATGTAACGTTTAATATCTTGTGTATGTTAGCGGTGTAATAGCCTCCACAAAGAGAGGTAGGAGGCACTATGAGTCACTGTAGGTGAGACATTACCAATATTAATGAGGGTCATTTCTTCAGTCATTCTTCTGACATGTAAATACAGATGTCGAACATAACTATGTGGCTAGCTACCTCATTGTTGTGTTAATGTTATGTTAGTCAGCTAGCAAAAATCTGGTTTAAAGCAGTATTAACTCTCTTTTTTTTGGGCCAGCAGAACAAGCTGTAAAAGCTATATTGACATATTATGACCTTGTAAAGTTGCTATGGTGAACACGTTAGCTAACAGTTGTCTTTTCATTTGGTTGGCACTCCACCAACTCCTGAGGGAAACATCTGATGGTAGCCTATAATAATGTGAAATCATCAACCTATATAACCTCATTATTATCAGGTTATTACCCCAATAATGTCACCATATTACCATTTTTTAATCCAAATATTGCACTGATATAACCATTTTATTGTTAGCAGGTTACCATATTGTTACCAAAATATTACTTTGCTATTAAATAGTTTTGCCTTGTTGCTGTCTGTAAATGTGTTTCCCTGTTATTACCCTTCGTTTTTGGCCCCTTGTTACATACATTTCAGTCTAATATTACCCAGATTGTTAATATCAAGCTATTACCTGATTATTACTTTGGTAATTACATGGCATTACTTAATTATTACCTCTTTATTATCAAACTATTACCATGTTATTACTGAGCCGTAACATAAAGTGCTACCAAATATTAATCAGAGCAGCTTTAAGTAATTAAACGTACTTCAAATTCATACTTTACCTGTGTTCTTTGTTTGATGGTTACAAACTAATAGTAGACGGTTAGGTCCTGTTAGCTCTTGGGATACTTGTTTCTCTCGCCTGAATAATTGTAATATCACATTTGAAGGATCATTCCTGTTTATTTTTCATAGTTTTGGCCATCATTCCTATCTAAAACTAAAAAATAAGACCCAAGTCGCAATGAACTTGCAATAAAACAACCGACGGTAGCTCTAACCAAACTCTCGGACCCCTCTTTCCTCTCCAGGTCCTTGCCACTCACCCCTGCAGCTCATCGTCAGACGGCGTGTACTTGGCGGTGACGTTGGCCAGGTCTCCAAAGATCTGGGCGCTGTAGATGGTGAGGCAGGAGAGCAGGATGAGCTCCTGCCAGGTGGAGCTGAGCAGGCAGGTGTAGTCCTCTATGGAGAGCTCGCAGAAGAATGGCAACTTCTTGATCCAGGAGATCTGGCGGAAGAGCAGCTCGTCTGCCAGGCGACACAGCAGGGCAAACAGCTCCACCTGCGTCACTTTGTACCTGGGACACACAAAAAGACATTAGGATCGGGGTAAGGAGCGGTACATGACCAAAATAGCAGCTTGTTGTGAAAAACCAGATCTGGCATGTTTACTCTGGATCACCTGATCACATGATGCTCCTTGTATTTTTATCAATGAATATGTTGACCTGGAGACAGTGACTCGAGATCTGGTTAATTTAACGTTTTGGCTAGTGGGAATTCAGAGCTGCTAGTCTATTAGTCATTTTGGCTGTGATAGAAATTTGTAAAATTAAAAATACTGCTAGGGACTGCCCGTCTATGTGACAGGGTAGAGAAGAGGAAAAGTCATTGAAGGTCTTCTGTAATGATGGTTTGTACCACGAGGCGGCTCCCGTTTCCTGCCCTGTTCGTTTTCTTATCCCAGAACTGGCTACTTATATGTGGGGAAAACATTTCTGACACTTATTCCAAAGTTTTACATTGAGCCCAGCCTGCTTAGGCTTCAGCAATTCCTTTCAAAATTCTACATGGGCTGAGTCACTGACGGAGTCAAAATACCAGAAGACAGGCTGAATTCAAAGGTCTGCTGACCACTTATTAAAAACTCAGCAAAATTTAGCCGAGTAATAAATGAAGACAACACTGACCATTTTAAAGCCTTTTTGTAAATGAAACAAACTGACCAGTTTTATTTTAAAGAAACCCTCAAACAATCAAATGATGAGTGTTCAATTTGGACAAAAAATACAAGCCTGTGCTAGCAGTTTTTATTTGGTTGGCTAAAAACCCCTGGTATGGTCCTTTAAATGACTAATCGCATGATGCAAGAACAAGCTAAAGCTTCCAATCAGCATACTGTATTTACTGGGGAAGCACATGGTCTGCGTTGTACCTACAGAATGGGTAAGTGTATGTACTGACTCACCCGTCTTCTATGAGCATAGGGGTCGCCAGCGGGGCCAGGTCTTCGGCAGCCACCAGCTGCAGCACCAGCGGGTGGGACTGTGGGTAGAGGCTGCGGGGCTGGGGGGCCAGCAGGCCAGACTGGGCGGCATAGCTGAACAGGTGAGGCAGGAGCTGGTAGTGTGTGGACATGGAGGTGTTGATGTACTGGTCCCTGAGGGCCGCTGTGTAGCCGTTCATTTCCACAGAGCGACTGGAAGCACAAAAAGGTCAAAGGTTACTCATACTTGGCCATATAGGGGACATCTGACATTTTTTCTATTAAAGAAAGTGTCTGATGTTTTGGGAAATACACTTTACACTTGTTTAACATCTTACCAGGCTAGCAGTTTCCCCCTCCTTCTAGTGTTTGTGCTAAGCTAGGCTAAGCACATCCCAGACCTACTATATTCTCAGTACTGGACATACAGACTATTCCATTAAACTTGATACCTTTAACCTTTCTCTAGGGAAGCATCGTGGAGCTCCATTCTCTTTTGTCATTTTCTTAGAAACTTGTTGACAAACCTTTGCAGTTCATTTTGTACCTGCATACCAAAGCCTACACTGCACATGCATTCTGTCATTGTTGTTCATTTCTGCTCAGTATTAATTTGATAAAACAAGTATTTCTCTGAATAGCTATCAGGCTGTGTGGCTGCAGAGATAAACCTAATGTTTACACAAAATTAGACTAAAATAAATACCATGTGAGTGCCTAGACAATATTTGTCCTTGATGAGCTAGACAATGCGCTCGCCTCCATAGCAAGAACAGCAGATAGTGCAGCGTGTTCTTTGTGTTTGCTATCATCACCAAGCCTGAGGAGCTAGATATTCAGGCATTCTTGGGCTGATGAATACCTTAACTAAAGTCTGGGTGAGATGGGAACGAGGTGTTAAGACTGTCAGGGCCGGATCATTATCTCAATGGGGAGGGGGGCGAGTGCCAGCGCTGCGCGGCGGAGTAGATGAGATGAACAACTCACTTGGATGACAGAGTGGAGGCGGGTGACGGCTGGTTGCCCTCCGAGGCTCCATTGCTGGGAGAGCTGTGGTCACTGTCGCCGTTGTTGCCCCAGGTGTGCTCTGGGGCGTCCTCCTTGAACTCCTGCCCTGACATGATCCGCTCTATCTCCTCCTCTGTGATCTAAAACACACACACATTTTTTTGGAGTTCACAGCACATCCTCCTTTGACCAAAAGCACTGTTGTGTTGTAGTTCAATTGATTAGCATTGACTAGCACTGCGCTACTTTTCACTAAAATGTTGAGGAGCAAGGACGAAATTGCACAATGAAATAGGGAGCTAGTGAAAGAAAGAAAGAAAGAAAGAAAGATAGAAAGAAAGGAGGCAAACAGGTATGTGTCTCTGTGTGTATATTTGATTGGCTGATACACACACACACACACGTAAGATAATAGAATCCTTGCAGGTCCGTGCAGGGAGAAAACACAGACAAAAGCCATTTTGAAATGCATTAGCATGCCAGAAAATGTGGTATCTTGTATCTGTGGCTGGGGTCAATTCACTTTCAGTTCTATCAATTCAGCACATATACTGGAACAGCAATTCATTCCATATTAATGACAGAGAGGTCCTCCTTTCATTAGGGCTTAGAAATAAAGCCGTCTTTTAAGCCGTCCTCCCCTGAATTGTGGCTCAGTGGTACTTAGCCTCATGTCACACATTTTCCTGACCATTTGTTCTCTCGCCAGTGTTCATAATGGAGCCAGCGCTGAATAGGAGAATAATCAGCGGCTGCATGATTACACTGATGATACAACAAGGTCAGGGCTCACTCTCATTACATGCTTCACAAGTATCCCTACACCCAAATCATTAGCGCCACAGCACTCCAACTCAGTTTTATTTAAGTGAATAGTTTGTGCTTTGAATGCATTCACTGTGAGCAAGCCAACTCTGGGATTGATCCAGAATAACATGTATAGAGTGACTCGAAGCTGCGAGAGGGTCAGTAAATGTCACAAAAACACCATTTCAGGTAATTATTCAACATGAGGTCAGTGATTTACCTGAACAGGCCCGATGCTTTTGTTCCTCCCTCCTGGCATGCCGTCCTCCCTGATTGCTACATGACAAAAAGAAAGAATAGAAATCTCAATCTACATGTGGTCCATTAACAAAGCATGAGCCATGATTAGTATCATAGCTCTACCTAGTGGCTGAAATAAATCACACAGTGCTTTGCTTTTTGTGGTGATTTTTTGCTCCAATTCCAGCATATATTTTCCTGTTTCTGTTGGCAGGCAGAGATGGGGTATTTTTTCCTGCAGCTTGGGAATGGTGTGTTAAAAACTGCGAGTTAAGGAAATCTTTCACATGTTAAGACAAGCTTGCTTTAATCCGAGTATTTGGAGAATGAATCATTTAAAATGAGGCCATCAGACTGGAGGAGCACTGACACGTCAATTACAATTTTCAACCACTAGGAGGCAGCATTGGACTTCTCCGGTGGTTCCCAACCTTTTTTGTCTGTACCCCCACAGCCCTATCCGATGGGCCTAAGTACCCCTTTATCATACCCCTTTGATAGAAGGGGTGGCTGTATGGTATTGTTCAATGGTACTTTTTAGCAGTACTGCCATTTGGACTGACAGAAACTGGTTGTTTCAACCATCCAGTATCTTTACTTTGAGCTTTTTGTTGTCTTTCTGCAGTTCAAATCAACTTCCAGCTGACTCAGGTGGGTGGGAAACGGAGTCATGTCTTGTGCAGCCAGACTACCACAGTTGGTAACTTCTTGTGACTATAACTGTAAAGATCAGCATCACACTAATGTGTAATCTTACTTCTGTGTTGATTTTGATCTTGAACACAAATATGTGGACATATATTATCAAATTATAATTTCTATTTTTCAAATTAGCTTAGCTTCACAATTTTCCACGTACCCCCTGGTAACTGCAGAAGTACCCCTGGTACTTCACTAGCACTTACTGAAGTATGTCAGGCCAAAGGAAATCCCACAGTTAGGGTTCAGCTGGCTTCCTGGTGAGTCCCTCTGGCATGTGACATATTTTTATAACTCAAAATATTTTTTGATTTAGTTAAGTCTGATGACTTTGTAATAATTTAATGATTCAACAAAGCCAGATTTAGTCACAATAAAAGTTTTGAACATTGACAAACCTCACTCCGATCACTGAGGGCGGGGACACTCCTGCCCAAAGAGTGGATCTAGACTGAAGTGTGTAAGAAATACAAGCCAGTGATGGTTTGTAGAAAAGCCCCCCAAAAAACTTTATTTTTATGAATGTTTTTATAGGACTATTAGTTGTTTTATTATGTTTATGTTGTATGTAAATGTTTTATTTCTCAAGCTCTTGTCCATAAAAAGACGTGCAACTAAAAAGTCTTTCATTTCTGTTTAACAGAGAAAACTTCAGGCAGATTGTTGAAAGACGGACACCTTAACCATTTGGGTAATCAAAAAAACTAGATTTTTTCCCCCTGGGTTGGACCATTAAAGGGTTAAAATGAAACTGAAATGATGTCCCTGTGATGTGTCCACACTTCACCTTTGCGGTTCATCCCCATTTGCAGACACTTGAGCAGGCGGCAGTACTGGCAGCGGTTGCGCTGCTTGCGCGACATCTCGCAGTTCTTGTCGCGGCTGCAGCGATACACGCGCTTGTTGCAGATGCTGCGCTTGAAGAAGCCCTTGCAGCCCTCACAGGAGATGATGCCATAGTGCAGGCCTGTGGCACGATCTCCACAGATAAGGCAAGTACGCTGGTCAGCTGGATCATCTGCAGAGGGAAAGACAAAATAAAGATTTTAGAACCGTTTCCACCCACTTCTTTACACTAATTCATCCACACCATTTAAAAAAAAATAAATAGTGGGTGCAAAAACCTCGCTGAAGGCACAAGTTATTAATTGAGATCATGGGGGCGGTTGGGGCTTAAGCGCTAGCCAGGCGCTGGCTAATCCAAAGGATTCTTAAGCTCTAACTCTCATTATGTGAAAGTGGAGGTGTAACAGGCAGCAGGACGGGGAGCGGGGACGTCTTGTCTATGTTTTATTCAGCAGCTCTGATGAGAGGAGGCAGCAAGCTAAAACGACACGACTGATTTGTTTACAGTCTCTCCTTTCTCCTCCTCTTAACAGCTGTATTGCATGAAGAGGCCTCTTCTTAGGAAGACCTCCGAGACCTATTACTCTGTATAAAACTATGTCCTATGTACTTTGTGACATACGGTTCAGGGTGTTTGAATTTTGATCTATCCATCGATAGTATCCTTTAAAAAGTGTTATTTTGTAACCAATTTTACCAATGAAGTCAATCAAGTGCTTTGAAATCCACCAGGGCCAGTCCATATCTTTGCCTTTACCTTCACCTTGTTCCCCAAAAGAGCACACACAGCTGATCCCTCCAAACTGTGAAAAGTTCAGAGGCTCGGGGGAGGAGGAAGTGGTGGCTCACAGCAAGAACGTCGTGTGGAACAGGATGTCCTTAACAATATCCATTAAAAAGTGGTAGTAGAATGATGTGATGTGGGTTTATAAGACTGGCTGGCAGCTTGCTGAACATGAAAGAATGAGACATTAAGATGGTAAGAAAAGGAACCGAACTCTTCCAAACTGATTTGAAATGATTGTGGATGTTTGGATGTATGGGAGAACATACGTGAGCTGGGAGAGGATCAAACAGAGATGGATCATACTGGAGGACCGAACTTGGGAAGCTACTTTACTCATTATGAAGGTGTTCTCAAACTGTAAAGACGGCAATCTGAGCTGTGGAAAATCGTCTCTTAATCCCCGATCTGGCTCCAGGCCACATAACGCACATAATCAAACTCACTGAGGAAGCTGAGAATTAAGTTGGAGTGCATTCTCTGCCGTCCACGGTGTTAAGCTTTATCACACGCAAACACACACCCCAAGAAGCCCCCCCCCACAACAGCTGCAGCAAGCAGATGGGCTAGATGGTTACAGAGAAAGGCCTCGCTGTGTAAAGCCTGGCTGCAGCAGGAATGTGGCCTGCTGCTGATCTGCATCTAACGCGACAGGGATCATACATATCAGGACCAGATAGAGATTAGACTGATACAACATGCATGCTTCTTTTACAGGTTCATCCATCCGGATAGGACGAGAAGTCCTGAGAAAACGCTAAGTATTTGTAATGTTGGTTGCATGAAATGTGCATTTGAAAAGAATGAATAGCTCAAAATACCTTGCTAATGCCAGTTTGCTTTTTCAGGTCTGTTGGTCAGTGGAAAACTACAAAGCTGGATTTTAGTTGTGCAAAGAAATCAGTGGGGTGAGGTTTGTGGGACAGGGAACATTGAATGGGCGATATCAAAATTATGAAACTTGGAACCAAAGCTACTAACAGATAAACCACCAACAATGTGATGGTTCTTGAGGTAGCTATAAGACATAACATAAAAAATGCTAAAGATTCTGCTACTTGAGTTCATTTCTCAACTGTCGGTGGTCAAGTTGCTTTGTGGGCAACGTAGGCACCGTGCAGGTTTTGACAAGAACGAAGAATAAAAAGATGATATCTGCATCGATATTGATCCTTTTTTTAAACTGTCCATGAGTCTGACAATGTGCAATATGCTTTCCTCCTCAGTTGGGACTCCCACAAGGCACTGCAAGATAAATCTGAAAGGCCATGAGACCTTTAGGCTTTTAAAAAATAACTGGTCGCAACAAGTAGACATATGTAATGACAAGGGGTGTGCAAGCAGACATAACTAAGGGGTCAAAAGTCAAAAAGGTTTGGAGACACTGTTCTGCCTTTATCTGTTATTTTCAGTGGTTTGGTATACTCTGTGTGTATAGTCATGAATCTACAAAGACACAAATGTGCATACGCAAACATTTTGTCAGATTTATAAAGCCGCACGTTTGCATGGTTCTGTTAAATATATCTCAAGAACTGGGCGCACATGCACGAGCCTCATAATTCAGGATCAAATGAAAAGATGGTCAACAGGGAAATAATGGCTCTAATGTAAATACAAAGACAGATAAAATTCATCACTCATAAATGATTTAAAATTAAGTTTAGAAATGCGCCTTTGAGTGACATTTTACAGAATGCACAGTAGACCGCAAAATAATAACACAATCAGTTTAATTGGCAAACAACCCTAACAAACAATGTTTTACTCTTTTACATTCTATTTCATGTCCACCTTATATCACCTGCAGCTATCTCCGCTAAAACTGTGTGCACGCCTGGTCTGAAATTTGCGTGAGCTGCGCACATTCTCACCGCACCTTCTTCTTTTAAAATAACACTTTATGTGTGGGAAATGGCGTATGCATGGTTGTTGTGTATACTCACAGTCATTATACTGGTGTTTTGGATGATGTCCATTTTGTGGCACCACCAATGTTCAGCGAGTGTGAGAAAGGCCTTAAATGGCTCTATTCTCTCTATGAAGACATCATTTACAGTGGACTCATCCTCTTCAACAGTCAGCCCAGCAATTACTAACAGTCCCTTTTCAATTTCAACTCCTTTGTTACTGTAAATGGTCAAACTTTTTGTTGCATAGCAACCAGAATCATGGAACACTTGTGATTTGAGCCGTTCTCGAGTCCACTCACAGCCCAGCTTGCCTGCTGAGCCCGGAGATTAACCTGGACATCTGATTAATGCAAGACTCTTGTGCAATGCAACAAACGGCACTACGCACAGGCGGGACCTTTACCTCCTATGGGATTCTGTGGTTGGAAAGCCAATAATGGAGGCAGACATCAAGCAGGTTTCCTACATGGCTCAATGTGTAGTGCAAGGCGCTGACTGTACGGAGGGGTTTCACTTCCTGTTGGTGCATGTTTGTGGGAGGATTTACTGCATGTGTTACTCCTTTTAAATACTCTACTAACTGACTCTAGTCATTCTGTTGGTCATACAGGACTGGGCAGGTATTGTCACATATGAGAAAACAAAGAATCACAGACTGCTGCCATTCCAAAACCTCTTCCTGGATTGTGGATTGACTTAGACATGTTGCCTTTGTATCACATTTTATGTGACATTTTCTGCTCCAAATAAAGTCATGTACTACTGTTAATTCTTATTTTATTATAGTACTATTTCTATAGAATGCTGCTTCTTAAACCGTTTCATTAAAAAGAAATGAAGGCTTCAATGAAGGTACTGTACTTTTTAGAGCACGTTTGCTTGATTGTTGAGCTGCAACAAACCATTATTTTTATTATCAATTATTAATCAATCTGTTGAATATTTTTTTAATTGATGGATTCCTCATTAGTCTAAACAATGTCTGAAAACAGTGCCTATTACAGTTTTTCCAAGTCCAAGGTGTTGGCTTCAAATTGCTTGCAAATTGTCGAGAAGCTAAAATAAGTGAATTTTTGGTACTTTTCTTTAATAAATTACTTAAACAATTAATGATTAATTTTCAGTTTATCGACTAATCGATTAATCTGCTAATCCTTTTAGCAGTACTTGGTTAACAGGTGTCTGAGCCCATCACAGCCAGTTAATTTGGATTTTCTGGCTGGGGTAACTTCAAGGATAGAATGCTGTCAACTCATGTCCAAGATTCAAAACCACCCTTGGGGAAACCCTATGGCTGATGTCACAGATGCTGCATGCACGTTTTGTACCGTCTATGTCCCCAGCAAAATCACAAACACTTTGGAAAAAATGCACCATCATGTTTAAGAATGTGACTCTTGACCCTGAAGCAGCTGAAGACTTTACCTCCTGGGACATGACTGGAAGAAACCTGATATTGAGACTGTTGTCAGTGGTTGACCTAGTCACCCATCACTGATTAAAAGGCGCAATGTTTTGACAATAAACAGGCCAAAGTAACATCATCTTTAATATTCAAATGAGCAGGATTAAACTTTTTTTGTGTGTGTATAATTGAAAGGGCCAGCTCATCACAGGCATGTGACTGAGCCGAGAGCTAAGCCTCCCAGAGAGAGGGGGCTTTCATAGCTGGCTGCAGGGTTCATGTACTAAAGGTAATTAGAAGGAGGGGGGGGCACATGGCATAAAACCCTTCCCAGATAATGAATAGTGAATGCAAAGCCCAGAAGCAGATTACCATTTAAATGGTGTGGGGTTTAATTTTGCTACCTGCAGAAGACTGCAGGGGCAGCCATACTGTACGGAGACAATGGGGCGCCACATGGTGAGCCCATCCTGGGATTAGAATTTAACTATTTTGGTGATTAACTCTATACGGCACACATTAACGAGGAAATACCACTGCTGCTGGTGACTCATTTAAAAAATCTTATAATTTCTTCAACAGCACGCAGTGTGACCTAAACGCTTCACAGAGATGATTAACACTATTCTCTAGTCTAAAAATGCCCAACATGATTTTATAAAGCCACCATCAAAACCTAAATATATTCATTTTATTGTCACATAAGACAAAGAACAGCAGGACATCCTCACATTAGAGAAGCTGGAACCGGGGATTTATATTACATATAACACATTACATTACATATAAAAATAATCCGACTATAAATAAAATAATCGGAATAATGACGGATTAATTGATTAATCAACTAACGGTTCCTGTTTTATTAACAATACAGTACCGAAATCAAAAGATTTAACTTCATGAGGGGCAAGATCACACGTAATGTGTGAATTTGCCTTTAGGGGTTCATAAATGTCCTTTAAAATAAAAAAATTGAGATAAATAATTGTTTGAGCACCTTTGTGGGTTTATTTTCCTACATCCAAGCTTTGTAGAAACCTTTAAAAACAGATTGGATTATCTAAAATAGGCATCGTCTCCGAGATTAAAACGAGTTTGCTTTTCTTGAAGAGCTTACATTTTGGAGATACATGGTTTTCCGAGGACAGCAACAATATACAGTATGTTATACTGTCTGTATTAATGAACATGTACCTAAGTATGTATCTGTGTTTACATACGTCAGACAATTATAATCTCACCTTAAATTAAAACATCAGTGATGATTATTGCTGATTTTTGGAAAATGTTGGATCATTTTCTACTTTTAAACACATTTTAAACCTCTAAAAGGGGCTGGCCCTCCAAAATAATAAAGCTAAATGACTATTTTTGATTGTTAGACCCGTACAGTTAATTGGGACATGACATTTTTAAGGGTTCATCACAATGTTGCTGCCAGACTGCTTTAAAGAGAGGCAGTATATTTAAGGTTTCAGTTTACAACAGGGTTTTCTTTTTGAAAATGAACATGAAGATGAGAGTCTAATCTATCGCTACAGATAGTATATTGTTAATATTCATGTAACCTTTCATACAGCAGTTTGCAGTTTGAGAAAGTTCTACATAGTGCTAATGTCCTATGAGCACAACAGTGGACGGTAAAGAGGTACATTTAATGCATACGGTCACACATAAAGTTGGTGAGTCCTCTGTATTCATTTTCCAGAGTCTTCTGCATGCTAGCTCTGAATGAACAGGCTGGGCGACACAGTATTCTCAAGAGTGAGTTGAGGGGCAGTTCAGCACAGATTCAGCTAAAGTCTCAATAAAGAGCTTTTCAGCTGCTAAGCTTCAGAATAAACCAGAGCGACACCCCCTGAGAAAGAAGATCCAACAAACTTCTCACCATCCATCCGTACTCACACAGCACTTCCAGCTTTTACTGTATAGTTACTGTAAGTAGAGCCTAGCATGAGGCCATATGAAGGACCCTGGCATCATAAAACATGAGGAAGAACATCAAATAAATGACAGCCACCTCCTCAGCCAGCCATTTGTCAGCCCATGTGCTCATTCAGAGAACACATTAAAACCATATATTTCACTGGCCACCCTATGTGAAACGCCTGACTTCCTTCAGTGAGGTCAAAACACAATGGCTATTAGTTGCCTTCACTCGGGCTTATTTGCCAAATCTATCACCCTGTCTTTCAAGTGCATGGCCACCATATAAACTGGCTGATTCACACCTTCACACACTTGATCTCAGATTGTCACGTCCTATGACTCCTCCTCCTTCTGCCTGTAGATGACAATTAAATATTCATGTCATTTACCAAAGGATTTCACATTGTAAAGGCTGTCTGCAGCATGCTTGACCCTCAGTCTGGTAACATTTCTAACATGTAACATAACTCTTCAGACATTAACACAAGTCTGAATTCAATGCAGTAACAGAGACACAAAAAAATGGATAGAAGAAGAACCACAAAAAGTCCACAGAACACCTTGTAAAGCGTAGTTCCACTGGAAACATTTTTGCCGGAACTGACCTAACCAATGGTAGCAACTTGGGTGCTGTACTGTGTAAAACGGGCATTTTATATATCATCATATCTGATGATCGACTATAAAAAAACAAACATTAATTGGTCAGATATTTATTTGAGAGGTTGCATGGTGCTTTACTGGAGGGGTTACTAAAGCTGAGGGGAGCCTATGGTCAGAAATGAACTAATGCTCTTCTTCCCTGATGGCAGTATTTGATGAGAATATGTGGTGAGGAGAAAAGCAGCGCTGTTTTTTAAAAACATTGTGACTGAACTCCTGAAAAGAATAACTTTCGACCTAAAGACTAACAGTCCTCTGCCATGAGACACTTTGAATATCTAGTTTCTGCTAGTTTCACTGAACATTTAACATCGTTTCTTCATTATATTGGTGTTTATTGATCGCCGTCTCTGTATTTAACACAGCTGTAATGGCCGCCACCCTCACCTTTAAACTCCTTACTTTACTGCCTGAATATACAGATTCACTTTTCATAAAAGGTACGTGGTTCACTTTGTATGTCTTGTCATTGTTTTTTGTGTTTGCTTTGTTTAAGGTAAAGTATTATTGTTAACTGATTAATCAACTTCTTATTCAAATACATTAGAATAATAAAGATTTGTGTTTTATCCACAGAAAAAAGAGAACAAAGACGATGATGACAGAGGCCAACAGTCACTCTGTAAGTGTTTAAACAAAAGAAGTCGTGGAATCTTAAAAAAAAGAAAGAAAGCAGCGCCTGTAGATCATGCGATCATTTCAGCTCTATCCATAACAACCAACACAGAACTTTCCCATTTTCCACAACAGAGACCTATGTTTGAAAGTACAACAGACATTACTAGAACTGACAGATGAACACAGCAGAGGCTTTAAAGGGGAATTTTACCAACTTTACACATGAAGGTCAGTTTACAAGTCATGGGGTGTAGTACTCAGCCTGTGAAAACAGTTGTATAGTGTCTTCTTTTGTTAAGTCTGAAAAATAACGATGATGATGTCTTTTGGTTATCTCAGCTTGTGCTTGGAGACTAAACACTTTCAACAGAAAGCCTGGGTTACAAACTGGGAAAGTGGCGTTTGAAAGATGTGGGCGATTACCAGGCAGGGATGTCCTACATGCTAGTGAAGTCTGTAAGCATGTACGGTTGACTTGTAAAGAATGTTACATTTTTTAAATCGAGTTTGTTGCTAAATTTAGAGGTTAATGTTAGATGGTTGCTTCTGGAAAAATGTCCCCACAATTAAGTAAGAATCTTGAATGGAACATTCTACATTTTGGTGCAATAGTTCTCATTTACAGAAAGGGTGTTTTTGTTCAAAGAACTGATAATGGAAGCAATATTCAGATTGCGAATTTATTGGCAGGTCATAAAAGGAGACACGATGATGAATCCCTCCCGAAGTGACAATAAAGAGTTATAAAAGAGCTGCTTCATCTTGAACTCCACCCTCTGTTTCTCTCTCTAGCTTGGGTGCAGGAACCCCCCCCCCGGCCCATTAAAGGCTGCATTGTTTCCCAGGGGTCAGCCTGGGTTTCATTCCAAACTTTAACGCAAACCAGGAAATGCAAGTTGAGCATTTTAAGCCCCTGTCAATGGCAAAGACAAACAGCATTCTTATTTCCCCGCTGCTCCCAACAAATGTTCACTGTGACCCAGCTGACTGAAAGAAATGTGCATCACTTGTCATGTGGAACTATAAAGAATAGTCTTTTCATCTCACATAGAGAAAGAGGGGCTGAATGTACAAGAGCAGAGTAATTTTTTTTAAAGGCTGAAATGAAGTCGTCCCAGAAACCCCCCCACAGAACACTGCTTCTCCTATGGGAAGGTGCCAGTTTAAACAGGGCCCTGGTTTCACTGCCTCTTTGACCCTCTTTGAGCTGCGTCATGCTGAGAACAGAGACGTATCGTGGCCAAATCTCCCTATTGTCTACGCCGCACGCACACAATGGCTGGTGCGTGGTGTAAAGCAGCCTTTTGAGTGGCTGACAGAGCAACAAGGCCTGCTGCTGAAGGGGTTTTCTCTTCAGGTTTTGTCTCGGGCTTTCCATCACAATCGAGCCCAGCTGAGACAGGGAGCGGGGGTTGAAGGAATCTGCTGTACTTTTCCGCTGCCGTCACCCCCTCCCTCCCTCCCTTCTCTCTTAGCTTTTCTTCTATCCCTTCCCCCCCTCCTCATATCTCTTCTTCTCCTCTGAAACTTATCTCTCCTACCTGGGGGTGAAGGAAGGGAGCACCCCCCGCCTCCCCCCTGGACTATGACTGGTATGTACATGGACACACAACTGAAGCCCCTCCATGACTCAGATCCAGCATTCCTGGCAGCCCACACTGTGATGCTAATCTTTAAAGTTACGTGCATGCAGTTGCAGATTGGGCTCATCCACGAGACAATGGCGACCTGTTGACATTGCTGTCTTGATAATATACACCCAGGCTTAGAGGCTAAATCATTAGCATTGAGTAATACCACACCAAAGATAGGCTACATATTAATGGTATGCTAATGTGAGCCACATGTGATGCTACTTTGTTAAATAATGTGGGGAAAGCTTTGTTCGCATCTGAAAAAGATAATTTAAATGTTTTATTTTATTCCAAATAAAACTGGTGAAGAGCATTCTTTAGACCGAGTTACTCTTTTTAAGTAGTTTTTTATTAGAAACTATCTTTAATATCACAACCTATATTATTAATAGGACTGGGTCTCTAAGGCCAATACATCAGTCTTCACGACCAATACCTTACTTTTACCTTTACCCCTTTTTTCATTTATCAAAAGAAGCCAAAGTTCCCAAATGTTCAGTGTTATAAATAAAATAGTCTAAAATAAGAATAAGTAGAAAAATGTTCAATACCCAGCGCATATTATTAAGCTGACTATAAATAATAATATTCTTTTCTTGTGTGAATTTCAACAGGTTTTTCTTTCAAAATATTAGCATTTCTCTCAGCATTTTTGGACACAGTTTGTGGTTTTCCCTACAGAAAAGTTACACATACAATTACACATATAAATGACAACCAAAAACAGGTGAAATTGGCATTAAACCATTTTCGTTCAAGTTGTGTAATGATTTTTATGTCAGTTCATCTGTCAGTAATTCATCTTACACTGGATTTAGTAAAACACTAGCTAAGAAATGTCTCATGTGCTGCGGAATATTTTTGTTATTTACTGTTCATTTTTAAAATGCAAATGGAGTTTGGTGTGTTGAATTAAAGAATAATGAAAGAACAAAACATAATTAGTAACCCTTGTTCGCCTCAATTAGTGTTCAACTACTTTGTATGCTATCTTTTATTTATTATGTGCCATAAATTTTGTGTACCACATGTTTTACACTAACATGAAGAAAGAGGAAATGAGGCATGTTAGACATCACGTCTTAAGCCTGTGCACCGTCTCTTCTTTCTTTTCATTTGCAGGACATGAAACCTCTGCTTAAACAGACAGCAGAAACTGGTTTTGGCACTGAGCTCCTTTTTTAATGTCGGGTCAGCACCCGCTGATATGAACCATGTGGTGCGTTTTATAGCCAAGGCTTTGCAATACACACACACACACACATATAAAAGTTCTGCTAGTGAATGCTGAGTCTCCCCTTTATTAACAGGAGGGGGGACTTCCCAGAGAACACAGAGCCAGCAGGATACACTCCCACTGATATTTCCCATGCAGGAAGGACCAAAACACTGAAAAGTCTACCATTAAAAATGGACCTTGCTGCCTCAGCTGATCAGCTTCTCTTAAGCAGACACCTCCTTCCATAAATATAGGCAAAAAGAGGAAAAACTACATTTGCTATGCATCAGATAAGTTCCATCCTGTGAGAGTGTGTGTATGTGCTGGGGGGGAGGGCGCGAGGTAGTTGAAATAACAAACCCATGAAAGACAAAGATCTGCAACATGATGGACTTGATGTCTGGTTTGACGAGGCCATAATATGGAGATGGATAGGTTTCGGTGAAATTAGGGCAAAAGGAGCGTGCGTGGATGGAAAGAGCAGCCTCTGTCATTGGCTATTTATAGGCAAGCATAACAGACTCTCAGGAGTCCCTGCTGACCTCCCCCATTGTTACTATTGATCTTCACACAGCTTCTGTCCCCTGCATCTACATCCACATACACCCCCCCTTCTCTCTCTGTTTACCGCTTTGTTTCCACTTTTTCTTCTAAAATACAGAACAATATCAAAGCAGAAGGGATTCCTGCAGGATGGAGGTGATGGAGTGAGTTATAGCAGTAGAAGTGTAGCGTTAACCCTCCCTCAGCTGGAGCACAACCAACATGGCTGCCGGCTGGGGGGATTAACATGAAGGGGGGAGGGGACAAATACAGTAACATGGTTCCTCCACATGCTACACCAAAGTCCTTGAAGGAAAATATCAAATGAAGGACATACTAGCAGAATTTCTTTAAACTCCCTGAGCGCATTGTGTGCCGAAGCTTAGCAAGTTACACCCAAAATGATTTGAGAGAACTGTACGATCAATAAACACAGTGAGATAGGCGCTTATCAAAGGACATGCAGCATTGATGAGCAGTCCAGGACACTTTTGGGGAGTCACTTTGCTTCGCCATGTGGACTATATCTTTAGAGTGAAAAAAGGGTCACATTCCAAATTGCTGCAATTCAAGGCAGAGGGAGGGGGTGGGTGGGTGGGTGGTGTGATCTGGGTGGGATGTAGTGTGAAAACTGCCAAAGGAAGGTTATTTTATTCTGGCACTTAAGATAATTCACATAAACAGCCAAATGAAGCAACAAAAGAGCGACGAGCTGAAAAAGCAATTTGGGGAGAGCATCGCCCAACAGAGTTCAAGGAAAGACCACCACTTAACAGTCACACATCTGAAAAAGTGCTCTTTGTGTGAAAATATGCCATGACTCAAAACGGAGTGAAAGTAAAACAAAAAAAAAAA